>CM029562.1:17982134-18186332 GCA_017309665.1 Coelopa frigida
TAAAAACTTTAAAAAAAAAATTTCTAGTGAGAATTGTAAAAAAAAAAATAATAAAAAAACTAAAAACACTTAAAAATGGATGACGATGTGAGTGACGACGGTGATGAACGCCTCTTGACCTGGCAAAGTGTTCCCAGCAAACAATCGCATAAACGTCATGTGGAAATTCACCAAAAGCCATAAGGAATAAAAAACCATTTGTGGCCGATAAACCAACAACATCCCGTAAAGCAACATCTGCAAATAAGTTTGCAGCTTTAGAAGTAGACGAAGAAGAACCATCTACAGAAGTATGAGTGCAGCTGGAGCTCCTAAGCCTCCTCCTATATTTATTCCTAGTGTTAAAGATATTTGTGCTATGATAAGTAATATTTGTACTATTATACCTAAAAATTAATTTACTTATAAATCACTTAAGGATGATCAAGTTAGGTTAATGGTAAAAACTGTTGATTCATATAGAAAAATTATTAAATACTTTGATACAAGCAAGGTAATTTTCCACACCTATCAACTAAAACAAGAGAGATAGAGATCAAGAGATTAGAGATCAACTAAAACAAGAAGATAGAGTAGTTATTAAGGGTTTACATCACTCAACACCAATTGATGACATTAAAGATGATCTGCTGTCAAATGGTCACGAAGCTAGAAATGTTACCAACATCAAAAGCCGCGTGACAAAAAATCCCTTATCTATGTTTTTGTCCATCTAACTCCAAATGCAAATAATAAAGCACTTTATGATATTGTACATATTAATAACTGCATAGTTAAAATTGAGCCACCACTCAAAACCCATGAATTACTTCAATGCTATCGATGTCAACAATTTGGTCACACTAAATCCTATTGTAGTAAACCATATAGATGTGTTAAATGTGGACTTGATCACCCTACAGCTGAATGTCGGAAAGATATTAATTCACCACCGCGGTGTGTTCATTGTGTACAAAATCATACTGCGAATTATAAGGGATGTAAAGTCTACCAAGAGATTCTCCAAAAGAAATCGTCTAATATGATAAACAACAAAAAATTGGAAAATCATCGTAATACTCAATTCTCTTCTGTCCAGCAAGAATACATTAACACAGACACTAGTGGTAATAAAGAAAATATCAACAATAACTTTAATAATATGTCTTTTGCGCAAGTGGTAAAAATCAAAATAATAATGACATTATGAATAGGATTGAAGTAGCACTAAATAAGCAAATTGAATTAACTAATTCATTAATGAATATGATGTCAATACTTATTAATAAATTATGCAAATAGATCCTAGAATCGCAGCATGGAATGCCAATGGGCTTTCCCGTCATGCCCAAGAAATAGAAATGTTCTTGCATTTACATTTTATTGACATATTATTGATATCTGAATCTCATTTTACCTCTCGATCTCATTTAAAAATCAGAGGCTTTGATGTTATTTCTGCTAATCACCCAGATGATAAAGCGCATGCTGGTGCAGCTATAATAATAAAATCTACTTTAAAATTTGAAGTCATAGACGCTGTTTGTAAAACTTATCTTCAAGCTGCGGGAGTTAAAATCAAGTGTAACAATTTCGATATTTCAATTGTTGCTATTTATTGCCCTCCAAGATATAACTTAAGCTGTTCACAGTATGAAGCATTCTTTAAAAATCTTGGTGCTAAATTTATAGTTGGTGGAGATTATAACTCAAAACATCCTTGGTGGGGTTCAAGACTAGCTAATTCGAATAACTCAGGAGTAAAAAATTTATTGATTATTATTAGCTTGAAAAATATGGTGCAATGAAGTTTTGTGTGTTTATCGCAATACCCTCCCGTATTTGTTGTTGGTGCTGTGGTAGCTGAAGACAAAAAGCTAAAGCAAAAAAACTGAAATATACACAAATTACACGGGTTCGTTTTTGACCTGTTCATGGGCCTAAAATACAGTTTTTGAACGTATTTTTTCCCACTTCTGAACGATTAGATTTGGACTCCTCGTGAGTGGAAACATCGGAATCAAACAAACAAATTATTGTCCTTCATAGCCCTACGAGGGGTTTTGACCGAGCTATCATTGGTGTTGTGCGCTTGTAATGTTTTGCACCAATGAAAGAGACCTACAGTTTAATACCGGATTCGAACGGTAAATAATACTCTAGGAAGTTTGCCATTGCTCGCCGAGAGGAGGAGGCCGTAAAGAGAAATTGAAATTGAATTGTTGGCGGAGCTGGGATCAAACCACGGCTCCGCTGGCTCGTAGACTACGGACTTAGCCACGGTCCCCTCAAACATCGGAATCGCCGTTTGCATTAAGAATAGAAAATATATTCTTTTTTATAGTAGGAAGTACGAACGAATGGTATTTGGAGTGAAATTTTACGAACTTGCATCAAAGATTTGCTTTGCTCTCTCTAATTGCTGCTAGAGCTCACAATATTGGACGCGGTCAAAACTACCCATGGTTGTAATATCTCAGTAATTAAAGTTATGTATGAAAAGGTACTCAGACCATGGTAGCCATTTGAGCTGCTGGATAATAGCCAGGTATTAGTCCAAGCGCTACTGAGTATTAAAGCGCATCCTGTGATTCCCAGTCAGGAAATTCTTCACAGAATGGATATGCATCGGGAAACACAGGAGAATATAAGACATCAAACAGTATGTAGACTACAGGCTCTAACTGTAAACTTTTCTGTAGATATATTTTCTCAGATGCTTATGGATGATTTATGGAAACAGTTTAAAAATTTACATCGCCAAATGCAGGAGAAGTTTGACAACGAGCCCAAAGATTCACTGGCAATTCAAATCGAACAGAACTACGACTGTCTCATTTCTGAGGGGGACAAGTTGATAGAAATGCGAAATATAGAAAGAAGGTAAGCAGTCTATCTGGTATTACAAATATATCTATAACAATTCTGGTTGCAGACAGGGCTGTGACCTTTCGTGTGCTATATCGGTGGCTAACATGATAATCTCTTGTCTGTCAATAGAGGAAAAATTAGCAAATGTAATTTCATCAGTACTTTGTACTCCAATCGAAGATTGGACCGAATTGGTAATGTTTCATATTTATGTATTATTAATATTATTACTCGATCCATTCTTCATAGAGTTGGGAGGAATCCATGTTGCCAGGAATCGATATGTTACATCATTATGGCCCATTAAATCGATCAAGAATTAATGAATCGAACAATGTAACCGACTCCAATACTTTTCAAGACTATTTCGATTATAATCGGTTTAGAAAGCATTTCAATACATTATTTGATAGAATAGAGCGAATCGCTTCAATAGAACCCACTGTCCTCACGGATCAGAGGGAATCTCCCTCGGTTTTAAATAAAACCATGGGACTGAGTCAAGTGTTTGAAATAGGAAATCCCATATCTGAGCACTATGCTAATGGTATAGCACAAGAACGCTCTGGAAGAGGCATTACTCTTGAAGCGGTGGAAGATGACGAAGACAATTACGATGAAGAAAACTTGCGAAAAGTGAATAACTTCAGAGAAAATAACAACAAAAATACGCTCGAATCCTCAGAATGGGTTAATGAAATCTATGAGTTGCCTTCATCAGAAGAACTCTTTAATGATTTAGGAATATGGTGGTGAGCTGTGATATTACAATTATCGGATCCATCGACAATTATTGAAACTGTTATTTCGGATTACGATTGATACCTACTAAAATTATAAAGTAAGCAAAGCAGTTATTAAAAGGCATTTCACCGTACTTTCCTTACTTTTATTTATAGATTTAGATTTTAATTCGAAAGTTTATGTACAGCAATTATGTCGAAATGAATAAAAACTTCAGGTCGCAATCTAAAACCAAAACCTCGTTATTTGTTCTTTATGTTGTTGAAATGTATAATGAGTGGTATTCTTGTTGTTGTATTTTGCGACTATGCTTGTACGGAGATTCCGAGATTGTTGTTTTTGTTATGGTTGTCGATGACAGGTAGAAAATGAAAATGGAATGTCGTTTTGTGTTTTTGTAAAAATTGCAATGAAATAGATATAGATATCAAATAGGTACCTGTTTTTATTATAAAAAGTTAAAAAAACTTCAGGTCATGAACAAGAGTGCAGAACTATCAAATATCACTTAATTCCAACGGAACATTTTTCCAAATACTATTACTTTTCATTATAGGAATCACATACAATTTTTTTTTTGATTCATGTATGTTTTGGGTAAACTTCAACAGTCAAAATTTCGTCACTTTTTCAGTTGTGTCAAATTTGACGTCGATGACAACGCACGTGCGAAGTCAAAGAAAATGTATTGTGCTTAATTGTGAATAAAAACAATATAGAAAGCCAAAATTATAAAAAACTTTAAAAAAAAAAATTTCTAGTGAGAATTGTAAAAAAAAAAAAATAATAAAAAAACTAAAAACACTTAAAAATGGATGACGATGTGAGTGACGACGGTGATGAACGCCTCTTGACCTGGCAAAGTGTTCCCAGCAAACAATCGCATAAACGTCATGTGGAAAATTCACCAAAAGCCATAAGGAATAAAAAACCATTTGTGGCCGATAAACCAACAACATCCCGTAAAGCAACATCTGCAAATAAGTTTGCAGCTTTAGAAGTAGACGAAGAAGAACCATCTACAGAAGTTATGAGTGCAGCTGGAGCTCCTAAGCCTCCTCCTATATTTATTCCTAGTGTTAAAGATATTTGTGCTATGATAAGTAATATTTGTACTATTATACCTAAAAATGAATTTACTTATAAATCACTTAAGGATGATCAAGTTAGGTTAATGGTAAAAACTGTTGATTCATATAGAAAAATTATTAAATACTTTGATACAAGCAAGGTAATTTTCCACACCTATCAACTAAAACAAGAGAGATAGAGATCAAGAGATTAGAGATCAACTAAAACAAGAAGATAGAGTAGTTATTAAGGGTTTACATCACTCAACACCAATTGATGACATTAAAGATGATCTGCTGTCAAATGGTCACGAAGCTAGAAATGTTACCAACATCAAAAGCCGCGTGACAAAAAATCCCTTATCTATGTTTTTTGTCCATCTAACTCCAAATGCAAATAATAAAGCACTTTATGATATTGTACATATTAATAACTGCATAGTTAAAATTGAGCCACCACTCAAAACCCATGAATTACTTCAATGCTATCGATGTCAACAATTTGGTCACACTAAATCCTATTGTAGTAAACCATATAGATGTGTTAAATGTGGACTTGATCACCCTACAGCTGAATGTCGGAAAGATATTAATTCACCACCGCGGTGTGTTCATTGTGTACAAAATCATACTGCGAATTATAAGGGATGTAAAGTCTACCAAGAGATTCTCCAAAAGAAATCGTCTAATATGATAAACAACAAAAAATTGGAAAATCATCGTAATACTCAATTCTCTTCTGTCCAGCAAGAATACATTAACACAGACACTAGTGGTAATAAAGAAAATATCAACAATAACTTTAATAATATGTCTTTTGCGCAAGTGGTAAAAAATCAAAATAATAATGACATTATGAATAGGATTGAAGTAGCACTAAATAAGCAAATTGAATTAACTAATTCATTAATGAATATGATGTCAATACTTATTAATAAATTATGCAAATAGATCCTAGAATCGCAGCATGGAATGCCAATGGGCTTTCCCGTCATGCCCAAGAAATAGAAATGTTCTTGCATTTACATTTTATTGACATATTATTGATATCTGAATCTCATTTTACCTCTCGATCTCATTTAAAAATCAGAGGCTTTGATGTTATTTCTGCTAATCACCCAGATGATAAAGCGCATGCTGGTGCAGCTATAATAATAAAATCTACTTTAAAATTTGAAGTCATAGACGCTGTTTGTAAAACTTATCTTCAAGCTGCGGGAGTTAAAATCAAGTGTAACAATTTCGATATTTCAATTGTTGCTATTTATTGCCCTCCAAGATATAACTTAAGCTGTTCACAGTATGAAGCATTCTTTAAAAATCTTGGTGCTAAATTTATAGTTGGTGGAGATTATAACTCAAAACATCCTTGGTGGGGTTCAAGACTAGCTAATCCTAAGGGAAAAGAACTATTCAAATGCATATCAAACAATCATTACTCTACATTATCGACTGGTAGGCCCACATACTGGCCCAGTGACCCTAGAAAAATACCTGATTTGCTTGACTTCTTTGTTTACCATGGGATCGCGAACCACCTCCTAGATATCATAGATAATGATGATTTAAGTTCAGACCATTCAGCCATCATCATGAATTTTAATACGACGTTGAACACTTTAAACTGTAATTCCAACAAACTCTTTTCCTCAAAAACTGATATTAAATCCTTTCAATACTGGATAGATAAAAACATTAATCTTAATATATCGTTAAAGTGTGGTAGCGAACTTGACAATGCAGTTGAAAACTTCACGAGTTTAATTCATGAAGCAGCCTTTTTATCAACACCAATCAATGAACCTATTCAAAATAATAACACTGTTATCATATCTAGTAAAATAAGAGAATTAATCAGAAATAAGAGGCGATTTTTTTTTTTTTTTTTGGTAAATATTCTTTTATTTGCAATCTATTTAAATAATAATAAGCAAATTTGATTACATAAATTTAACAGAGTTATTTTGAACTTCATTAAGTCCAAAAATACAATGAACATATTTAAATGAACATTAACCACAACTTAAATATAAAATAATAACAAACTTAAAATAGCTATATGTACCTACTTATTATCTAAATGGTAAATCTAGTGTATGATATCTTTTAAGTCTTTTAATTTCATTAGTATCATCAAGAAGTCTTATAGCTAGAATATTGGTGAGATTACTAAGTCTAACAAGGTATCTTGCGCTGAAGTTATTTATTTCTTTTTTAACAAAAGAGACATTGAGATCTTTATGGATTTGAATGTTTGTGACAAACCAAGGTGCATTAGTAATTTGCCTTAATATTTTGGATTGAAAACGTTGTAAAATTTCAATATTTGAATTACTTGCTGTACCCCATAATTGAATTCCATATGTCCATACAGGTTTCAGTATGGTTTTATAGAGCAGTAATTTATTGTTAAGACTTAATTCAGATTTTGGATTAAGTAACCAGTACATTCTTTTGGATTTCAAATTAAGCTGGAGACGTTTAGCTTTAATATGATTTTTCCACGTTAGCCTCCTATCGAGATGCAGTCCTAGATATTTAATGCTGTCACAATTAGGAATTTCAGAGTTATTTAGAAAAACTGCAGGGCAGTTTCCTTTTTTTAAAGCGAAAGTTACATGAGCCGATTTTGAAGTATTTATTTTAATATTCCACGTTGTTAACCATAACTGAATTTTGTTGAGTGCAGATTGAACTAGATTAGAAGCTACAGTTGCAGATTCATTTGAAGCAAGTACAGCAGTGTCATCAGCATATGTAGCTGTAGTTACCAAATCTGTTATAGGCATGTCTGAAGTAAAGATCGTAAACAGAACCGGTCCTAAGACACTGCCTTGTGGCACACCTGCTCTTATTTGCTTAATATCAGATGTTTCATCATTGATTTTAACATAAAAACAACGATTTTCTAAGTACGATTTTAATACTAAGTAAACTGGAGCAGGAAGGAGTTTTTTTAGCTTAAATAATAGACCACTATGCCAGACTCGATCAAAAGCTTGCTGAACATCCAAAAACACACCAGAGCAATATTTTTTGGTTTCCAGAGAATCAATAATGACATTTACGATACGATGGCATTGTTCAGGTGTGCCGTGATTACTTCGAAATCCAAATTGATATTCAGGTATAATATGCTGTTTTTCAAGAATAGGTAACATTCTTCTTCAAAATATTCTATCAAATACTTTCGAGAATGTTACTAATAAACTTATCGGTCTATAGGACGAGACAACGTTCTCTGGTTTGTTAGGCTCAGAATCATAATTATTTCAGCACACTTCCACTGACTTGGAAATTGACAAAGTCTTAATATAGTATTATATATAAGCGTTAGTAACAGAATACCTTTATTAGGTAAAGATTTAAGTACTTTGGCATCCAACTTGTCAAATCCAGGAGTTTTGGTGTTATTCAACATCTTTATTTCAGAACGAACTTCATTAGGGGAAATATGTTTCAATGGCAAATCCATTTGACAGGGAATGTCTAAAAAGTTCACAATATCGGTGGTAGTGTTATTTATATTAAATGGTTGAAAACTTTGTTCTATGTGTTCAGCAAAAGCCTTAACTTTAGACAAGCTTGATCTGCACCAAGTTCCGCTAGCGTCTTTTATTGGAACGTTACGTTTTCTAGGACGTTTTAAATATTTAGTAGCTCTCCAAAGTTTGCAACAGTTCAGATTTTTCAAATAATTTCCTAGAGAATCATTTTTAATTTCATGAAGTCGTCGTTTCAGTTGATTTGATGCAAAATTAAGGTTACTTTTATCTCTCGGATTTCTGCTTATTTTCCAAATTCTTCTTAATCGCCTCTTATTTCTGATTAATTCTCTTATTTCACTAGATATGATAACAGTGTTATTATTTTGAATAGGTTCATTGATTGGTGTTGATAAAAAGGCTGCTTCATGAATTAAACTCGTGAAGTTTTCAACTGCATTGTCAAGTTCGCTACCACACTTTAACGCTATATTAAGATTAATGTTTTTATCTATCCAGTATTGAAAGGATTTAATATCAGTTTTTGAGGAAAAGAGTTTGTTGGAATTACAGTTTAAAGTGTTCAACGTCGTATTAAAATTCATGATGATGGCTGAATGGTCTGAACTTAAATCATCATTATCTATGATATCTAGGAGGTGGTTCGCGATCCCATGGTAAACAAAGAAGTCAAGCAAATCAGGTATTTTTCTAGGGTCACTGGGCCAGTATGTGGGCCTACCAGTCGATAATGTAGAGTAATGATTGTTTGATATGCATTTGAATAGTTCTTTTCCCTTAGGATTAGCTAGTCTTGAACCCCACCAAGGATGTTTTGAGTTATAATCTCCACCAACTATAAATTTAGCACCAAGATTTTTAAAGAATGCTTCATACTGTGAACAGCTTAAGTTATATCTTGGAGGGCAATAAATAGCAACAATTGAAATATCGAAATTGTTACAAACAGCGTCTATGACTTCAAATTTTAAAGTAGATTTTATTATTATAGCTGCACCAGCACGCGCTTTATCATCTGGGTGATTAGCAGAAATAACATCAAAGCCTCTGATTTTTAAATGAGATCGAGAGGTAAAATGAGATTCAGATATCAATAATATGTCAATAAAATGTAAATGCAAGAACATTTCTATTTCTTGGGCATGACGGGAAAGCCCATTGGCATTCCATGCTGCGATTCTAAGATCTATTTGCATAATTTATTAATCAGTATTGACATCATATTCATTAATGAATTGGTTAATTCAATTTGCTTATTTAGTGCTACTTCAATCCTATTCATAATGTCATTATTATTTTGATTTTTTACCACTTGCGCAAAAGACATATTATTAAAGTTATTGTTGATATTTTCTTTATTACCACTAGTATCTGCGTTAATGTATTCTTGCTGGACAGAAGAGAATTGAGTATTACGATGATTTTCCAATTTTTTGTTGTTTATCATATTAGACGATTTCTTTTGGAGAATCTCTTGGTAGACTTTACATCCCTTATAATTCGCAGTATGATTTTGTAGACAATGAACACACCGCGGTGGTGAATTAATATCTTTTCTACATTCAGCTGTGGGGTGATCAAGTCCACATTTAACACATCTATATGGTTTACTACAATAGGATTTAGTGTGACCAAATTGTTGACATCGATAGCATTGAATTAATTCATGGGTTTTGAGTGGTGGCTCAATTTTAACTATGCAGTTATTAATATGTACAATATCATAAACTGCTTTATTATTTGTATTTGGAGTTAGATCGAAAAAAAACATAGATAAGGGATTTTTCGTCACGCGGCTTTTGATGTTGGTAACATTTCTAGCTTCGTGACCATTTGACAGCAGATCATCTTTAATGTCATCAATTGGTGTTGAGTGATGTAAACCCTTAATAACTACTCTATATGCTCTCTCTTGTTTTAGTTGATAGGTGTGGAAAATTAGCTTGCTTGTATCAAAGTATTTAATAATTTTTCTATATGAATCAACAGTTTTTACCATTAACCTAACTTGATCATCCTTAAGTGATTTATAAGTAAATGGTTTTTTATTCCTTATGGCTTTTGGTGAATTTTCCGCATGACGTTTATGCGATTGTTTGCTGGGAACACTTTGCCAGGTCAAGAGGCGTTCATCACCGTCGTCACTCACATCGTCATCCATTTTTAAGTGTTTTTGGATTTTTTATTATTTTTTTTTTTTTTTTACAATTCTCACTAGAAGGTTTTTATTTAAGTTTTTTATAATTTTGGCTTTCTATATTGTTTTATTCACAATTAAGCACAATAAATTTTTAGAATTAACACGTGTTAAATTTTCTTTGACTTCGCACGTGCGTTGTCATCGACGTCCAAGAGGCGATTAAGAAGAATTTGGAAAATAAGCAGAAATCCGAGAGATAAAAGTAACCTTAATTTTGCATCAAATCAACTGAAACGACGACTTCATGAAATTAAAAATGATTCTCTAGGAAATTATTTGAAAAATCTGAACTGTTGCAAACTTTGGAGAGCTACTAAATATTTAAAACGTCCTAGAAAACGTAACGTTCCAATAAAAGACGCTAGCGGAACTTGGTGCAGATCAAGCTTGTCTAAAGTTAAGGCTTTTGCTGAACACTTAGAACAAAGTTTTCAACCATTTGATATAAATAACACTACCACCGATATTGTGAACTTTTTAGACATTCCCTGTCAAATGGATTTGCCATTGAAACATATTTCCCCTAATGAAGTTCGTTCTGAAATAAAGATGTTGAATAACACCAAAACTCCTGGATTTGACAAGTTGGATGCCAAAGTACTTAAATCTTTACCTAATAAAGGTATTCTGTTACTAACGCTAATATATAAAATACTATATTAAGACTTTGTCAATTTCCAAGTCAGTGGAAGTGTGCTGAAATAATTATGATTCTCAAGCCTAACAAACCAGAGAACGTTGTCTCGTCCTATAGACCGATATGTTTATTAGTAACATTCTCGAAAGTATTTGATAGAATATTTTTAAGAAGAATGTTACCTATTCTTGAAAAACAGCATATTATACCTGAATATCAATTTGGATTTCGAAGTAATCACGGCACACCTGAACAATGCCATCGTATCGTAAATGTCATTATTGATTCTCTGGAAACCAAAAAATATTGCTCTGGTGTGTTTTTGGATGTTCAGCAAGCTTTTGATCGAGTCTGGCATAGTGGTCTATTATTTAAGCTAAAAAAACTCCTTCCTGCTCCAGTTTACTTAGTATTAAAATCGTACTTAGAAAATCGTTGTTTTTATGTTAAAATCAATGATGAAATATCTGATATTAAGCAAATAAGAGCAGGTGTGCCACAAGGCAGTGTTTTAGGACCGGTTCTGTTTACGATCTTTACTTCAGACATAACTCTTCAGCCTATAACAGATTTGGTAACTACAGCTACATATGCTGATGACACTGCTGTACTTGCTTCAAATGAATCTGCAACTGTGGCTTCAAATCTAGTTCAATCTGCACTCAACAAAATTCAGTTATGGTTAACAACGTGGAATATTAAAATAAATACTTCAAAATCGGCTCATGTAACTTTCGCTTTAAAAAAAGGAAACTGCCCTGCAGTTTTTCTAAATAACTCTGAAATTCCTAATTGTGACAGCATTAAATATCTAGGACTGCATCTCGATAGGAGGCTAACGTGGAAAAATCATATTAAAGCTAAACGTCTCCAGCTTAATTTGAAATCCAAAAGAATGTACTGGTTACTTAATCCAAAATCTGAATTAAGTCTTAACAATAAATTACTGCTCTATAAAACCATACTGAAACCTGTATGGACATATGGAATTCAATTATGGGGTACAGCAAGTAATTCAAATATTGAAATTTTACAACGTTTTTTGGTTTGTCACAAACATTCAAATCCATAAAGATCTCAATGTCTCTTTTGTTAAAAAAGAAATAAATAACTTCAGCGCAAGATACCTTGTTAGACTTAGTAATCACACCAATATTCTAGCTATAAGACTTCTTGATGATACTAATGAAATTAAAAGACTTAAAAGATATCATACACTAGATTTACCATTTAGATAATAAGTAGGTACATATAGCTATTTTAAGTTTGTTATTATTTTATATTTAAGTTGTGGTTAATGTTCATTTAAATATGTTCATTGTATTTTTGGACTTAATGAAGTTCAAAATAACTCTGTTAAATTTATGTAATCAAATTTGCTTATTATTATTTAAATAGATTCCAAATAAAAGAATATTTACAAAAAAAAAAAAAAAAACTTTTTCAGTTTCGTCAAATTAAAAAAATGTATAAAAAGGACGGCGAACATCACATTTCATTTGTTATTGTAGCTACTGTTGTTGTTGTGGTCACCCAAGAGACGAAGCTAGGTAGAAAACAGATATATGCACGAAGTCGCATTCGGTCGGGTGTTCGGCTGTAAATACGACTCCCGACCAGGAAATACCGCAAAAGGAACTTGGATCCCGGAAGTACTATTGGACCGCGTAGCCGGTGTTGGACATACTAGAAGGGGCTTGAATTCAAGAAATGTATTTTAATATAAATGATAAATTTGGTATGTAAACTAAGAGTAAAGTATACATAATGTACTACCGTTTTGAAGGTAATTGAGTCAGCTTTCAGAAAATATATATAAAAGATATGGTTTATTACGTAAACAAAATTTTAAAAAATTATTTAACCTAAAACTTATTTTTTTGTTTTTGTTTTTTGGTATTATTTTTATTACTAATAACTTTTTTTTAACCTCTAGACTCCGTTTTTGAAAAAGTACAAGAAAAACAGTTCATTTTTTGCGTCACTTGTATAGATATACCAGCCAAAGTGTCGCTATACGATCAGTTACATTGCAGATGAATGGTAATTTTTCAAAATGAAGATGGTTTAAAGTATTCTGCGTGTCTTTACATTAAAAATTCCCAGTCCAAAGGTGCTTACTTGGGTCGAAAAAGCAAAAATTTGAGTGCATATTGAAAATGCATTTTCTTTTCCGGCAATCGCCAATAAATTAGAAAGTAGTACGAAAATTATATTGAATAATGTAAAAAATTATGAAAACTATGAAAAAAAATGAAAGAAAACCAATCGGCCACGAAACAGTTGCAGACCAAGAAGATATCCTGAAAATATCCGCGATGTGTGGATGCTCCACAGCCAAAATGCAAGAAATTAGAGATAACAGTCTAACCATTTCTACAGTTTGATGCATACCTAAGAGCACAGATCATTTCCTCTGAATCAACTTTTACCAAAATACGCCGTTAAATGCAGGTTTTTTAACCTGGTTCCTGAGACTAAAAATTTGTTTCTAATTCAATTTTTAGGATTATCTCCAAACCATTGCAGAGCACACTGGTCAAATAGCCTTATACTCCAAAAAAACATTCTTTTGTCCTTTCTTATAACGTGGAAAGAAATATTCCATCTATAAGGACCATCTTCATTTAGTTCTTGGCATTGCATTCCTAGCCCCAGAAAATTTATTTTTTTTAGAAACAAATTTTTAAATACGGTTATCTCGGAAAAAAAGCTTGAGTTAATGGAATATAATATATATACATATATATGTACATATTATGTAAACGAAAAGGAACCATAATTCTATTACCCGATTTATTTTAGAAAACTCGATTTCTATTTCTTAATTCTCAGGTACAGTGGTGGTCCAGTATAACGAAAGCTTTTTTCTAGTCCATTGATGACTCTAAATAACGAACGGTTCAAAAATTAAGTATTTTATATAACGAATTCTAGTCCAAAAAAACAAATTTTAGTCTATTCGTATTAGAGTTTAACTTGCTACTATGCTAATATTTATGAAAAGAAATATGTATTTCGATATAACGAACGAATTCTGGACATTAAATCATTCGTTATACTGGACCACCACTGCACTGAGGAAATTCATGAAAATCAAGTGCTAATAATTTATAATAACATAATAATAACATAATTCTTATATCTAGGCGAAATTAATAAATATACACTGTGCATCTAATAATTCGGATCGAATACTTCCTTCGTCGAGCATAAGCCGCGGTAAACAGGATTTCGGCCGGTGAGGCATTTTGTTGCCGGGTATCCGATTGAGTAAACAGGCGAGTCCAAGGCATATATCGAGGCATAGTTGCAAGCGACGTTGTATATATAAACATACGGAAAATCGGGTCGAGTAAAGCGGATAATTGCGCAACCAACATGCGTATTTCGATCCACCACCATTTCTGCAAAGTGTCCGTAATCTTCACTAAATGCAACAAAGTTAGAAACCAATGATTTGAATACAACTAGCATTTACATCAAGCCACGGCATTGAACTTACAAATACTGAGTCACGCGGAAGCTGTCAATATAGCTGCTATCGATGAGAGGGTATTCGTCAAACCACAGATTCAATACTTGATCGATTATACTCGTGACGTTGACGTTCGGAGAGCGATCTCGATGAACGCCGCATAGGTTCTGGCCAGAGTTCTTGAAGCGGTAGGTATTGTGACAGTCGTCATGGTCCAGGATGCAAGTACGCAGATTTAGAGAAGCTAAGTATTGCAGTTCATCATCCCACACCTAAGACCAATAATGATATTAACTGCTTTTATCTTATATATAAAAATAAGTGAGATTTTGTCTTGTCGGGAATTCGATGAAATTTTGTTTAGTTCTTGTGTGAAAAAAATACAACAACAACTTTTGTGTTTGAATAAGGTTGTCTGAGTATGGTTCGTAACATATTTTTTTACGTTGTTCAAGAACAAATATTTTCCAACTCTGGAGCATTGAAATTCGAATAACTCAGGAGTAAAAAATTTATTGATTATTATTAGCTTGAAAAATATGGTGCAATGAAGTTTTGTGTGTTTATCGCAATACCCTCCCGTATTTGTTGTTGGTGCTGTGGTAGCTGAAGACAAAAAGCTAGGTACAAAACTGAAATATACACAAATTACACGGGTTCGTTTTTGACCTGTTCATGGGCCTAAAATACAGTTTTTGAACGTATTTTTTCCCACTTCTGAACGATTAGATTTGGACTCCTCGTGAGTGGAAACATCGGAATCAAACAAACAAATTATTGTCCTTCATAGCCCTACGAGGGGTTTTGACCGAGCTATCATTGGTGTTGTGCGCTTGTAATGTTTTGCACCAATGAAAGAGACCTACAGTTTAATACCGGATTCGAACGGTAAATAATACTCTAGGAAGTTTGCCATTGCTCGCCGAGAGGAGGAGGCCGTAAAGAGAAATTGAAATTGAATTGTTGGCGGAGCTGGGATCAAACCACGGCTCCGCTGGCTCGTAGACTACGGACTTAGCCACGGTCCCCTCAAACATCGGAATCGCCGTTTGCATTAAGAATAGAAAATATATTCTTTTTTATAGTAGGAAGTACGAACAAATGGTATTTGGAGTGAAATTTTACGAACTTGCATCAAAGATTTGCTTTGCTCTCTCTAATTGCTGCTAGAGCTCACAATATTGGACGCGGTCAAAACTACCCATGGTTGTAATATCTCAGTAATTAAAGTTATGTATGAAAAGGTACTCAGACCATGGTAGCCATTTGAGCTGCTGGATAATAGCCAGGTATTAGTCCAAGCGCTATATAGTTCCTTCGTTTGTTATGGGCATGTACAAAGATATTCTTATAGGCTGAAATGTCAATTTCCACCGAATCGGGATTGCATCTGGGATTGAAGCCCTAGGGACAGAAACAAAATTTGTAAAGACATTTCGAACAATTTTAGGCCATGACTCCACTTACACCATAATTTCGACACGCAATGTGCTTGACACCTTTTGAACACAGCTCAGGATCGCACCAGGGGTATTCACTTGCACAGAGCTTAAGACAAAGACATATGAATGCCTGCAAAACGATCAGTTCGTTCCTCATAACACACAAATATTCCGAGAATACACGAAAATTAGCCGACAATATGCTAGTAATAATAACTGTGGTAGAACCAGAAATGTCAGAGTTATAAAGTTCTTCACAACGTGAGAACAAACACTAACTCCAAGATCTACCAGTTTCTGAATGAAAGAACTAAAGCTTAGCTATTTCCCCATAACCTTAGGTCTAATGACCACATCTTTTTTATGAAAAAAACAAAGATCAGAACGAGTTTTTAAATAAATAGGAGAGGACTATTGAATTGTAAATTTCAAGCATGAACACACGGGGTAAGCATGTTCAGATCTTAACTTAGGTTCAACAGAATAATTTTTATATTAACTCTCATTTAACACAGGAACCAATCTTCCTAAGAAAATCGTGCAAAAAAAGTACATGCGCATATGGCGAATTTGAGGATATGTTCCACAAAAGTAACAAAATGCAAATTAAACATGAAATTGGCCACTTAAGTACAATTTTATTAAAAGAATAATATGTTTAGATTAGTCCGAAAGAAGCGGCTGGGCGCAAGGAGCAAGACGAATTTTAAAAAATTAACCTTTTTCTTATATTTATTTCAGGACAAAGCTCACGCCATTCCGTGTTTATTTTTGCTAATAAAAGAACTAAAAGTGTTTTAATGTTTAAACATATTTAGCTCGTGTCATAGGGGATTTGTAGAGTCTTTTACAACGAAATGGGTTACTAAAAAAACTTGGACGGCCAGAAATGGTATTATAATTTTACCGAATAGACCGTGAAATCTTTGTTTCTTTTTATACCGTGTTTACACTAGGGCTAAATGAGAATTCATTTGGGGCGAATTTGAAGAAAAACATACACTTTTTCATATAAAATCTTAAGTCCTCCGATTCGCGTTTTGCACTATTCAATAAATTAATGAAAAACATTACGAATTTTAATTGTACAATGTTTTACCGGTTTCTTCTTTTAGCATGTCTAACTGTATTCAACCCAATATAATAAAAGAGACAATTCGCTAAGGCAAATATTGACAATATACAACTCATTGTGTGTAACTAAAGTGCTCACCTCGAATTATGTACCGCCAGAAGAGGAGTTAACGTTAGTAATTAATTTCGCATTTCTCTAATGCCCGATTGTCTCGCCGAGTTTGAGCGGCGCGTCAGTAAATTAGCATAAACATCGATCCAGAGACCATACAGGAGAACTGGAGGAGGGAGAAACCCGCGATGAATCAATTACTTGTTTCTGGTTGAAAGTGTTTAATTCTTACTATGTATGGAATCGTTAGGCACAACTGTATGTCTTAACTGAAGACAATTTGCTATTCAGAATTTATGGTTATATGTATGTAGTGATGTTATATTGGAGTGGAATAAACAATAAATATTATATTATTTTTGTATATCATACAAAAACTATTTACAAACATAGGATGGGAAATGTCGAATTTTTCCATACAATTCAATTGACTGGCCCCTTTCAATACCTTTGTTTATAGATATGTATGAAATTGGTTTTCATTCCAATGCACTATGGTCCCAAACATCCATCTAGCTGGCATAAAATCTAATAGTTGAGTAATCGTTTTTAAATCGTTTTTCGTATGTTTGTTGCTAAGATACATAAAAACGTTCTCTGAAAAAGTGGGCGTGATCTGACCTCTGCCACGCCTACCACTATAATATAAACATGAGAAATGTCTTTCCTTTTAAGTTGAAATATTCGAATTAGAATAAATTATAGTTATACTGTCATTTTCTAAGCCATATTTTTTTGTGGTATTCCTTTAATTTCGATTATTCATGTGTATGCGCTTCAAAAATGTTTGGAAAAATTTTAATTTTAGTCACCAAAATTTAATTTATGAAAACACATAGCGCTTCTTTGGTGATACAACCACTTTAATAAAAACAGACTAATTTTTAAAAATTAAGAAATTGATTTAAGAATAAGAAACTTATTAAAATTTAATAACTGTTAATGTGTTAAAATGTATTATCAACTAAAAAAAAAAAATCAAACAATTATTTTTATTTATTCACATACATACGTAAATCTTCTTAAAATATTGAACGCATTATCCGAAGGATCTCATTTCACACCATGTATGCCTTAAACAGTAAAGTTGGGATAAAAAATAAGCTAGATCAGATAAAAGGCGTGGCACATTTACTAAAAAGTATTTTACCTGTTGTACTGTGGTACCCAGCAAAAACTATTAAAAGATTCTTATTTAAGTGTTTTTTCCTCTTTCAGTATACTAAAATGTATCGGAAATATTACATTTAATGATATTATTTAATATATTTTGGCAAATAGCGTTTTACTTCATATTTTTACTTTATGTTCCTAAATAAAAATTGAACAATTTATCAAATGGCGCATCATTGTCGTTGAAAATTTGAAATAATTCAAGAATCGCTAAATATCGCAACATGAATTTTTGGATTTTAACTCTAAATTGAATGTATGAACGATTCGTAAAAGAATTATGGCAACCGAACGCAACCAATTTTTTGCAGCTCTACACAAAGTTGGAAATTGTCATCCAAACTAGAGTTAATTTTGACGCCGTTTTATAAAAAAAAAAACAACAACAAAACAATGGATTTGTAAATTTTTTTGCAATTACCTTTAGTGTTTATTTCCATATTGGATTCTTTTTTAAAATATCTTGTTATATTAAATATCAAAAATTCAAATTTGAAAATGTTTGATCTCGTGAAAACTAAACTTAAAAGTTTTCAAAAATGTTAAGTTTAAGTGTTGAAAACATGATAGCACATCATTTTAAATAAAAACAAAGTATGCAGTCGGTAGCATTGGACTTTTTCCTTCGTAAGAATAATAAAATATCATTTGAAATCAGAACTTCAAAAAATGAATTTATGCCAGCTAGATGGGTGTTTGGGACCATAGTGCAATGATTCCTAAATTTCTCCTCATCTACTACAAAATGTAGAAATACTTTTTATGAATTACATATAGTGATGGTATTACCATATTACAGACATCAACCTTATTAAATTATATTTTGAGTAGTGTTGCCCATTTTATTACAGATTTCCATTTTTTATATGAAACTAGTACTCAACCATTTAAGATAGCTTTAAAACTCGGGAAGTAAGCTTTGATAGACTCTGTATCTATTCTGCCACCAGACCGTTTGTTCACTTTTGCAAAGAAGTGAATACGTACGAACATGTACGAACACTTTAGTGGAATCAGATTTGTGACTTTTTTATATTTTTTGTTAATAACTTTGAAATGAATAAATATAAATTATAATTTGTTATTCTTGAATTCAAGAAAAATGTTGAATAAACAAATCTGCATTTTAATTTTTTCCAAATTCCTACTACCTAGTACATTTGAGCAGTGCAATTGCTGATGACTAAAGCGGTTTATAGGTATACTTTTGATATCGGGTTTTCATACAGTGCCGAAGATTACAGATTACTGCTCAAAAAACCTAGTATTGGGTGTAAAAGCAGTACAGAATGCCATTTGTCGAAACCGATTCCGTGGTATAAAAAAATATATCCATTTTGCAGAAAACGCAAATTTAAATATAAATGATAAGTTTGCAAAGGTAATATTTTGTATTTCTTCTACATAATGTAATGAATTAACTGGTTGCTTTTTAACAGATACGGAAATAATTGATGCTACTCAATGAACGTTTCATGAAGTTTGGAATTTGGGATGAAATGCTGAGCATTGACGAGCAAATGGTACCGTATTTCGGCCATTATTCTGTGAAAATGTTCATCCGTGGAAAACCAATAAGATTTGGCTACAAGTTGTTTTGTTTGAGCTCTTCAGAATCAGGGTTTGTAAAACGTTTTTTTTTTTTTTCAATCGCTCTCTGAAAGTACGGCTCATGAGCCGTAATTTTTCCACACACGAGCCAGTGGTATTTTACCACTCACGAGTGTTATCAGTCGACTCGCTCAGGAGTGGTAAACATACGACTCACGAGTGGTATTCTTGATGAGTACATCACAAATTTGAGTAAAAGTGGTCTTATTCACAGACAAATTGGGAATTAAATGAACAAATCTGAGAAATTTGTGTTCACTGCTATTATAACTTCAAGAAAAAATAGAATTCAGATGGAAAATACCAGGGGTCGAAACGATCCGAGCTAAAATCGCTAAGTTCTCAGCGAGTACTTCAGAACAGAAAAATTGGATCTTTCGAAGATCTTGAGTTCGTTCTTTCGAGGATCGTATACAAGATCTTCGAAATAGCGTACTTTGATCTTCTGAAGTTCTCTACCTGATGGATCGCGACGGAAAATGTTAAAAACCCTTCACATCAGATTTTTTTGACAATTTCTTCACATCGTATCAACTTTTAATATTGCTGATGGAGTGAAACTTCTGTGCGACTGGAACCGTACGGAATAATCGCATTGATAAGGCGCATGACGCAATAAAGGAAAGTCTCTTCCAATAGGTTAGTAAAACAAGCGTGTAATCCTAATTTTATAAATAGGTGAATTCGAATATGCGTAGGAAAAAAATTCTTGCATGCCATTGGTAAGATAATAAAGAGGTTACAGTTGCCAGTTACCAACACAGCCACAGTTGAAAACTAAGGCCGACAACAAAGTTCCAACAACCGGAGTCGATTTGCATGACATTGGTGCACAAAACTATAGAATAAAAATGCGGTCAAAGAAATGGTACTAAATACATATGTATACTTTGCCACTATTTACCCCGGGTAAGCCGGGTAGCTCGAATACCCGTGTAATACCCGGGTATGGCCGCAATAGCATTACCCGGGTATTAGCTATGTGAAATTAATTACTACACATTCTAATTTGTATATGTAAGGCATTTCATGCAAAGCATAACATATCAAAGGGTCATCAAGAGAAACAACAAACAAAAAATAACAACAACAAAGGACGCACTGTGCTTCAAAACCAACTCCCGCTACCTGCTCCGTCGCTTGAAAGACCGAACGATGTACGTCGTTTCGCTTCTAACACTCGAAAGGCTTATATCGGCCTACCCGTGTATACGAGTGTCCGGGTAATGCGAACTACCCGAGTAGAAATTGAGAACCCTAATTTCTATCTAGATTCGATACTGGTTAATGCTTGGAAGCTGCAATGTTTTCAGCGTAAAGTTTCCAGCAAAGAAAAGCTTCCACAGCTGTGTTTTTGTACTACAATTGCAAAGTACCAGGGGTCTCGATTACCCGGGTATCGAGTAACTCGGGTCGTATAGCATTACCCGGGTATTTGCTATTACCCGGGTATTAGCTATTACCCGGGTAATGCTACCCTGCCTTTCATTACCCGGGTAGCAGGCAAAGGCCGATATGAGCCTTTCGAGTGATAGAAGCGAAACGGCGCACATCGTTCGGCCCTTCAAGCGAGGGAGCAGATAGCGGGAGTTGGTTTTGAAGCAGAGTGCGCCGTTTGTTGTTGTTGTTTTTTTGTCCAAAACCAACTCCCGCTCGTTTCGCTTCTATCACTCGAAAGGCTCATATCGGCCTTTGCCGATGAATATAAGGAGAATTTTAACTTATGAGAATTAGACAATCTTCATTGTTTACGTCGCAGTCCCATTGCACTGCCAGATCTAGTACAATTCGGGATACCATCCCTGACGTGAAGAGTGTCATCGATAATAAGTGCTGCGATCTCTAGATGACACTTTTCACCGTTAGCGGTTCATGATGGCCGCCGAATTGCACTCAGAATCTGACAGTGCAGTGGCGCCATAAGTTTTACGGAGTGACAAGAAGCTTCACTTCTGTTATACATCTCAGTCGGCACAGTTCTATTTTAACTTTAAAATCATTGTCACCATTCGCCATTTTTTTTCGTGGGACTTCTCCATATCAGTAATGTAAGAAAAATAAATTTATTATTCCACCCACAGTTCCTGGCTTTTCCGTTCTTGGTTTATTTCTTTTCTCCACCACTAGTGCTCCACCACAGCTAGTGCTCCACCACCACCAGGGTGCTACCGCCACCAACGATCCATCCCGCGACAACAACAACAACTCCAGCGATCCATCAGCGACAACCACAATTACAACAACCACACCGCAGCCACTCTCCAACTCTTCCACCCAACCACTCCAACGAGCAGACTTCGCCGAGCCAACATTTGGTCCTTCGAGCCGGATCTCCAACCACTGCATCACTTTGGTATGTCTGCACATAATTTCTCATTTGCTACATAGTTTGAGAGTGCAACGCGTCGGTTTTATATTAATTGTTCAAGTAGTTTTTCTTTGCGTCCATTTTGATTTTTGTCCCGGTGTCTTATATACATCGGTATATATATATATATATATATATATATATATATATATATATATTTACATACACAGCAAAAATCAGTGTCGGTTTGTGGCGCCATAATCCATTTGGGCCACAGTGCATTATATACATCGGTATATATATATATATATATTTTTACATACACAGCAAAAATCAGTGTCGGTTTTTGGCGCCATAATCCATTTGGGCCACAGTGCATTATATACATCGGTATATATATATATATATATATATATTTTTACATACACAGCAAAAATCAGCGTCGGTTTTTGGCGCCATAATCCATTTGGGCCACAGTGCATTATATACATCGGTATATATATATTTACATACATAGCAAAAAATCAGTGTCGGTTTTGGCGCCATTATTCATTTGGGCCACAGTGTATTATATACATCGGTAGATATATTCACATACACAGCAAATAGTAGTGGGGGTTTTTTCGCTCATCCATCCATTTCGTATATACCAGCAAGTATATAAATACCGTGTGATACTGAACAACTATTTGCAAAGAAGTTAAGCGGTTCATTTGTCGAGCTTCTGCAAACTGTGTTTTTCGGTGTCGTGGTGATCTATATACTTGCAAGGATCTCGTTTAATTCGCACACACAGCTCCAGCAAGTGCACAAGGACTCCTTTTACGCGCAATTTTCTTAGGTTTGACTGACCTCCTGAGTTGGTTAAACTTTCCAGTTGAAATTGCGACGTTCATCGATATCCTCCGTGCCAGTGTATTTCCTACCTGTGGGTGATTTTCCAAATTTCAGATTTACAGCGATCATTACTATTATTACATTATTATTATATACTTACCAATTAATATACTTACCATTTCCTTGCGCATCAGAGCCTGCAGTGTTTTTTGACCATCCTCTAGGGTTTGTTAAACAGTGAATTTACATATCTATCTATTTATATCTACGTACCCGAATTGGGCACCTATCTTTCCGAGTTACCGTGATCCATTCCGCGTACCTGTAAATAATTTCGTGGGATTATATTTGAACATTAACCTCGATACTTACCCAATAATTTACATTCCATTCAAAGCTACCTATACGATTCACTCTAATTTCATCGAGTCCACCCAATATAATCCGTCGTCCGATTTATAATGGCCGCCTTAAATAATTTTATCCGAATCACTGATAACTTAATCGAATTCGACAGCGAGTTCGCAGATGATCTTCTCTCCGGGTACACCATTCACTCTCTTGAGGTTCATCGAGATGAGATGAAGGCAATATGGAGTAATGTAAAATCCTTTTATGACTCCTGTCTAAACGAGCTCTACGAAAAACGCACCGACAGCGATGATAATTCGCCTGAATTGGAGTCTGTCAAAGCTATTTGACTGCGTACCGAACTTATGTCCGGTGCGTAGCCAAGATAGGAGAGCAGATGTCGCACCTATCGGTACAGGCTGCTGCTCCTGTCGTCCAGCGGATACCCGACCACGCGGGAAATAACTTTCATCTACCGCCGTGCGACACCGAGATCTTCGACGGTGAATATCTTGCGTGGCCGTCCTTCCGAGATATGTTCACTGCCATATATGTGAACAATTCCAGATTAAGTCCAGTTCCACCAGTTTTGTTCCACCTGAACAAAAAGACCCGCGGTGAAGCACGAGAAATCGTGAAGCGAGCTCCGCTCACGAATGATGGGTTCGCGTTAGCTTGGAATAACCTCACTGAACGTTTTGAGAATAAAAGGATTTTGGTTAACAGTCAATTGCGAATCCTTTTTAATCTTCCATCCGTGAACGTCGAGTCTGGAAAATCCGAAAATCTCTTGGTGGGATCCTATCTTTCTTTTTATCTGCTCCACAAGACTCCCAGATACCACCCTGACCTTATGGGAACAATCCTTGCAGAATAAAGCGACGATTCCAAGGTGGAAGGAAATGGATTCCTTCCTCACCTCCCGCTATCAAACACTCGAAACCGTGTCGGATATTCGCACTTCGAACGTACATCGAACAGCTACCTCTCACTCCACCTCTGCTTCCCGCAATCCTCCGAGGAGACTTAGCACTTACCATGCTAACATCTTCAATCCAGTGTGCAAGCTGTGTCCAAACCAGCAACACACTATACGCAACTGTCCGAAGTTTCTAGCAATGAATGCTGGAGAAAGAACGTCGTGTGTTCGCAAACATGGTCTCTGCTTGAACTGTTTCGCACGAGCTCATTCTTTAGCTGAGTGTACAAGCAAACATAACTGCTTCAAGTGCAATAAGAGGCATAATACGCTTCTACATAATGAATCCGATAATGGGCCATCGACGTCACATGCAAGAACGACCTACAGTCCGAGATCCTCGTCAATTCCGAATTTCAACGATACTCCGATACAGTCCACTGAACATCCTTCTGTGCACGACAATATCCAATCTTGTTTTGCCTCCAGTGCTAAGAATATCCTTTTAGGCACCGCGATGGTTCATGTCAACCACATGGGTACACAATATCCAGCTCGCGCGTTGATTGATACCGGGTCTGAAGGTAGTTTTATCTCCGATCGATTATTTCGCCTGCTAAAACTGCCGTCGAAGGCTATTCAAGCCCAAATTTCCGGGTTAAATAATGCAATCTCCGCGAAATCCCAGAAATTATGCACATTCGAAATGAGTTCTCTCGTCAACGCAAGAGAACGAGTGCAAGCATCTGCGCTGGTACTTCCCCAATTGACGGGGAAGTTACCAACGCAGAGCATTGACCCCTCACTTATCTCTCTTCCTCCAAACACACCATTGGCAGATCCGACTTTCCATACTAGCTCACACATTGATATCCTAATCGGTGGTGACTTAGTTCCGTCAGTGATGCTAGAAGGTATCAAACGAGACGTAAGTGGGTCTTTGATCGCTCAAGAGACGATATTTGGGTGGATTCTAACAGGCCCTACCTCTCAGCCAACTCCGCCTCGGTCAACTTGCGTTTCGTACTTCAACGAGATAACGTTGGATGAGCAGATCTCCAAGTTTTGGGAGATAGAAGATCTTCCAAGGAAACATTTTCTCACTCAAGCAGAGCAAGCTTGTGAGGAATTGTTCTCTAGGACCACTCGACGTAACAATGAAGGTCGATACGTCGTGGCCCTTCCCTTTAAAGAGGGATTTCCAACCAACTTGAGGCTCGGGCATTCTCGGGGAACCGCAAAAGCGCAGTTCTTGCGTAACGAAGCTCGATTAAATAAAAATCCCGACTTCAAGCGACAGTACGATGAGGTTGTCCAGGAATATGTGGATTTAGGTCACATGGAAAAAGTTCCAAGTCCGAAGTTTTCCGATTTCCCGTCACATTATTACCTACCGCATCATGCAGTGATCAAACCCGAAAGCACGTCGACTAAAGTTCGGGTGGTATTCAACGCTTCATGCGCGTCTTCAAGTGGGCAAAGTCTCAATGATATTCTCCATACGGGCCCAGTACTACAGTCGGATTTAACCCTGTTAATTCTGAGGTGGCGACTTTTCAAATTCGTGCTGAACGGCGACATACAAAAAATGTACCGTCAAATTTTAATCGATCCAAAGCATACTCCATTCCAAAGAATTCTTTTCCGCACTTCCCCATGCGACGTTCCATCCGAACATTGCATCAATTGGCTGACGACGTGTCACAATCTCATCCAAGGGCAAGTGACATCCTGCGGTCGTCTATGTATGTGGATGATGCTTTAGTGGGCAGTCACAGCATAGAAGAGGCAATTAAGATTAGGGAAGAGTTGGTGTCAGCTCTAGAATCGGCCGGGTTTTCTATGAGAAAATGGACCTCGAACTCTGAAGAAATTCTCCGAGGCGTTCCGAAAGAGCATCTTCTATGCCAAGATTTTCTCTTATTTGATGAAAGCAGTAAAGAAAACGCTCGGTGTCAGATGGAATGCTCTCTCTGATACATTCTATTTCTCCACAACGCCTCTAAAGAACCAGGCTACCTTCACGAAACGTGAAGTTCTATCCCAAATAGCAAAATTATTTGACCCAGCCGGTTGGTTAGCTCCGTGCATTGTGGTTGCCAAGATGCTCATGCAGCAAATTTGGCTGGAGAAAATAGGCTGGGATGAGCTACTACCTCAACGGTGCCTGAACGAATGGCACAGATTCCTCGAATCGTATGCTCATATCAATTCAATCCGAATTCCTCGATGGGTGAACTATTCACCAGCATGTGAAGTTGAAGTTCACGCATTCTGCGACGCCTCGGAAAAGGCGTACGCAGCAGCCATTTATCTCCGAATCAAATCCGAGAACAATAAAGTTTCTGTGCATCTCCTCACAGCAAAAACTAAGGTGGCTCCGGTCAAGACCATGTCTATTCCTCGCCTTGAGCTATGTGGAGCCCTCCTGATGTCCGAAATGGTTGAGTCCTTGATCCCACAGTTAAGCATCAAGACCCATAACAAATTTCTGTGGACAGACTCCACCATAGTGCTGGCATGGTTACAAAAAGCACCCTGTCACTGGCAAACATTCGTGGCCAATAGGGTTGCAAAGATACTCCAATGTGTGGGACCAGCAAACTGGTTTCATGTCAATTCACAGGATAATCCTGCAGATCTTGGGAGTCGAGGCCTACTTCCTAAAGAGCTGGCAGCAAGTGACTTGTGGTGGTATGGCCCAAAATGGCTATGCTCTGACCAGTCGCAATGGCCCCAGGCGGCGTCCGATCCTATTCTGGAAACAGAATTAGAAATTAAACCGATCCAAGCCAATGCCACAACCGTAGAGAAGAATGAAGACATTCTTGACAGATTCTCGTGTTTGGCAAAGGCGTTCCGAGTATTGTCATATGTGTTCCGATTCCACCACCGGACCCATCGGTCACATAAATCCACCTGCTCTTACCCAACCTATTCAATTTCAAATACGGAAGTTCAATTTGTGAAAATGCGACTGATACGTTTGAGTCAGAACAATGCCTTCCCTGAAGAGTGCCGCCTGCTCAAAGAGAAAGGTCCCATCCGACCCTCTAGTGTTCTATTAAACCTCAACCCATTTCTCGACGGGGAGGAGATTCTTAGAGTGTGCGGAAGACTCGTCTCTTCGCCAATAATATCATACGATGAACGTCATCCGATCATTTTACCGTATAATTGTGCATTTTCTCGTTTGCTAGTCCGCTTCACTCATCAGATTTCTCTCCATGGGGGCAATCAGTTGGTCCTAAAGCTTATCCGTCTGCAATTTTGGATACCAAAGGCAAAAAATCTCATTAAATCCACGATACACAATTGCAAAACATGTATACTCCATAAGCAAAGAGTTTGTAATCAGTTAATGGGTTCCTTACCTGCGGAACGAACAACGTTGACACGTCCGTTTGCACACACCGGGCTTGATTTCGCTGGTCCTTTCGAAATTAAAAATTACACTGGGAGAGCATGTCTAATAACGAAGGGTTATGTGTGTGTGTTTGTCTGCTTCTCCACGAAGGCAATTCATCTCGAAGCGACAAACACGCTGACAACTCCTGCATTCCTAGCGGCTTTCCACCGTTTTATCTCAAGGCGCGGGTGCCCGGCAGAGTTGTATTCCGACAACGGGAAGACATTTGTTGGGGCCTCGAAGGAATTGTCCCGTGAATTCCTGCAAGTCACTAGATCTACGCTCTGCTCCAACTTCGCACACCATAATATAGCATGGAATTTCATACCACCAGGAGCTCCACACATGGGCGGTCTTTGGGAAGCTGGTGTTCGAAGCTTCAAAACGCATTTCAAAAAGGTTGCTGGCTCCTTTAAGTATACCTTTGAAGAATTCTCCACCATTCTGTCCAGAATTGAAGCATGCCTCAATTCTCGTCCGATTTCCGCAATGTCTGCTGACCCCTCGGATATGTCGGCTTTAACTCCTGGGCATTTCCTTATCGGTTGTCCACTTTTAGCACTGGTTGAACCCAGTATTGGCGACCAACCAGTATCAATAGTCAATCGATGGCAGCGACTCAAGGCTCTCCAGCAGCATTTCTGTGCGCGGTGGAAGAATGAATATTTGAAAGAGTTACATAAACGTAACAAGTGGCAAAGGTCCGAACCAAACCTTAAGGTAGACTCTCTGGTCGTCATTCGAGACGAGAACCTTCCTCCTCAGGAGTGGCGAATGGGTCGGGTAAGCAAGGTTCACCTCGGGAAAGATAGTCGGGTTCGAGTAGCTGAAATCCAGACAGCTCGTGGAGTGATCACCAGACCTGTCGTCAAATTAGTCGAACTTCCACTACAGTAACCATTCCACTTCCATTCCACTTTCACTATCACGTCTAACATTTGAAGTCAGTCATAGTCACGTGTTTGTTTGTTTTTTCCGTTTGTTGTCCTATAGCTAAACCATGCCAAGCAACACTCCGATCCAGTTCCCCAGAACGATACAGAAGTCCAGCAGTCGAAGAGCCGTACTCCAGGTGGCAAGCAACGCGTTACCAAACAGTTTGGTTGTCGTGTCTGCAGTCGCAACCATGCTCTGCGCCACTGCCCCGTTTTCCTGGATTCCAACACCGAAAAGAGGTTGCGGCTCGTGCTCCTGCACAAATACTGCGCAAACTGTTTGGCCCATCAACACTCGCAGGGGTCCTGCATGAGTCGCGCCGGTTGTCACATATGTCAAGAGAAACATCACACTCTCCTGCACCTTCACGAGCGATTGCGTAAAACGTCGACCGCCCGGTGGACGGCTGACTCCCGATCAGCCAACTCCGGTTACTGTTTCCTCTCTGCTGTCTCAACATGTCGTGTCAGTGCGTCCCACGGTAGTCGTGATGCTGAGAGTTGGCGAACAACGACATTACGTTCGGTCTCTCCTAGACCCGTGCGTTACGATAAGCCGAGTAACGCGTGAATTGGTCCGCAAGTTAAAAATTCCAGTGACTGTAATGGGCGATGAAGAGGTTTGCTCATTGACGCTTTGAGCTCACTCAGATAACAACACCAAGCTCGACGCGATATTTAAAATTGCGAGGCGCATCGCCATGAAGTCTCCATCGAAGCCACTTGATGCTCTAATCAAAGATAAGTTCTCCAATATCGTTCTAGCAGATCCGAAGTTCCACGAGATGACTCCAATTTCTCTCGTCCTGGGATCTGATCTTTATCAGCGAGTAATACGTCCAGGGGTACTTCCCGGTGTCAACGGCGTGCCAGTGGCACAGAATACTGTGTTCGGATGGGTTTTATCGGGCTCCTGTCCCGTATAATCGAACACATTACGTCCTCCCAGTTCCCACCACATGAATTCCCTCCTTGAATTGTGATTCATATATAAATTAGTTTAGTTTTAAGACAAAACCGAAATGAAAATATTGAAATAAACTCTTGAACCCGTTCGCACTCGCATTTTATTTCCCATTGTGTACTAATCGAACTATGTAGGCAGACAGAAATAATGCAGATGTCCTCCATAAATAATGCACTTAGTTATAATAACACATATTTATAATATTAGTCGTATAATTCATAATTAGTATAATATTCACAATGTCAAATAGATTATGTAGCTCAACTTCATTGCAGCAATACTGCAAGGCGGGCGGCGATGTTTACGTCGCAGTCCCATTGCACTGCCAGATCTAGTACAATTCGGGATACCATCCCTGACGTGAAGAGTGTCATCGATAATGAGTGCTGCGATCTCTAGATGACACTTTTCACCGTTAGCGGTTCATGATGGCCGCCGAATTGCACTCAGAATCTGACAGTGCAGTGGCGCCATAAGTTTTACGGAGTGACAAGAAGCTTCACTTCTGTTATACATCTCAGTCGGCACAGTTCTATTTTAACTTTAAAATCATTGTCACCATTCGCCATTTTTTTTCGTGGGACTTCTCCATATCAGCAGTGTAAGAAAAATAAATTTATTATTCCACCCACAGTTCCTGGCTTTTCCTTTCTTGGTTTTTTTTCTTTTCTCCACCACTAGTGCTCCACCACCACCAGGGTGCTACCGCCACCAACGATCCATCCCGCGACAACAACAACAACTCCAGCGATCCATCCATCAGCGACAACCACAATTACAACAACCACACCGCAGCCACTCTCCAACTCTTCCACCCAACCACTCCAACGAGCAGACTTCGCCGAGCCAACATTCATAAAAGAAAACGTGATTCAGAACCAGGCGTGGAAATCGACAGTTGCAACGAGTATCATTTTCCAAGTGCAGATCCAATTGATATCATGATGAATGCCATCAAATCGTTTCAAAGTTCAGCATCCTCTTCACCTTTTTCGGTGTTTATGCAAAGTAATATTCATAACATAATTTATAATACTCTTAGAAATAATATGTAATAATAAACTTAATAAATAAAAACAAATTAAATATAATTAAAATGAGTATTTTATTTTCTTCACTGCAAAATTATGCAAAACAACAGCTTTAATAATTTTGATAGCGTTTATTATGCATAGTCCACTATTTAACATGCGCCATCACATGGTCATTATACCGAAAGTTTTCAATTTCGACCTGGCTTTTGACATGACATTGTTAAATTTAGATTTATCCTCTTTGCGGAATCCCCCAGGATACGGACTCCTTATGTTTTTTCTGAGAGGAAATGCAGCATCGGCTACATTCTTCAAACATTTATTGTCTAAAAGCACTCACTCACTAATATCCCTCCATTATTTTGTCTCCCGTATGTACCAATATCTATAGCTGTGAAGCAATAGTTGCTATCACAAGCTGCCAATAATACAATGCTGTGAAATTTTTTTTAACTATAATAGATGTAAATATTTGCAAAAAGCCTTCGTTTCATTTCCATCACCGCGAACTTCACACAACCAACCTGTTCCTTTCTTAGGTAATGTTGAAGTGATGATGGCGCCTACTATGGGGTTGTAGCGGAAGTTTGCCGATTCCATGATTCTAATAAGAAATTTTTTATAACGTCAAAAAAATTTCAAAATTTTCCAAATATTTAATTTTAATTTTCAATTAAATTAATTAAAATAAAATAAATAAATATGGATTCGGAGGAGCTACGCAAAAGATGCGAGCAACTTATTGAGCAAAACCTTTTGCTCACTAAGGAAAATGAAGAGCTCCGGAGGAAACTGGAGGTGGCCTCCTCGTCCAGCCGAATAATGCCCTAGTACCCCTTCGACAATGAGTCGATTTTGAGGACTGGGAGCGATCGCTGAGCGGGGAGGAAAACCGTCATCGTCGGGAACTTCTGGTAAGTGAGGTTATGTGTTATATGTAAATACGCAACAGATGCCGTTAATCGGCATTTGACTGCGGTATTTATTTTTAAAAAAATCACAAATAGATTTTTCGCGTACGCGGTCGACAAGACGAGGCGGAGGACAGAATGACGACCTCACATTCGTGTACGATGTGAGCAAAAGATTAAAGATTCTGGAAGCACCACCACCGTTATCACCATCCCTCTAGTAAAGAGGAAATATAGGATGGTAATTTGCGAGAAATGTGGACAGAGCGTCTGTGGTCGTGCAATGAGGGCACATAAAAGCTATATTTGTGGTCGATAAGTAAGTAACGTGTATTTTATATTTAATTAATTAAATTATTAATTTGTATTTTTTATATTGGTTCTATAGATTGCTTGCTCCAGATCTTCAACTTTACCCTCACTCACATCATAAACGAATGTGAGAGGTCGTCGTTTCTTTCTTCCGTCGCGAATTGTCCAGGCGTATGAGAAGATATTTGTGAATTTTTTGAAAATAAATACCGCAGTCAAATGCCGGTTATGGGTTTGTATCCTACTTTTGAAGCCTTTGCAAATTGCAGTAAATTTATACCCAACTATGGCCTTCAGTTTGTACTTCAAAACAAACGTACGCTACCTGATCCTTCGAGTGCATCGCGCGCTATGCATTTTTTCGCAGCAAACACACGAAGATGTGCGACACAACGCATCAAATGGTCATCAAAACAAACAATGAAAAAAAAAACAACAACATCAACAATCGACGCACTCTGCATCAAAACCAACCCCCGCTACCTGCTCCGTCGCTTGAAAGGCCGAACGATGTGCGTCGTTTCGCTTCGAAAGGCTTATATCGGCCTTTGCCTTCTACCCGGGTAATGAAAGGCCGGGTAGCATTACCCGGGTATTAGCTATTACCCGGGTATTGCCCGAGCGTCCGGGTACCCGGGTAATGCTAGCTACCCGGGTAGAAATCGAGAGCCCTAATATTTAGTCTAACTATCTAATCCATTGTTTTATATTTTTTTAAGCATGTATATACATTTATTGACAGGAATTAACTTAGCTTTAGTACCATATTTCATTAAAAAAATTACACTAATTGCTTATACCAAAATATAACGAAATTTGACGCGACAAAACTAAAGCACGAACTACTCATATTGAATAAATAATACATTTTTCGTGGCGAACCCTCTGTATGTTTATATTGGCTTACACCTACAACTCATGGGCTCAATTAATTTACATAATACATCCACAGAAATGCTCTTCCTTTTTGATCCACCTTCACATATCCAGTGTCCTTAGATAGTCATTTTCTTTGCAGCTATTTTACTAAATTTCCCGAACAGCGATTTATCCAAAATTTTCTATGGAATGGAAACCCGTTCAGTGATCGGGGGTGATTGGGATCCCTTTAGCAACAAATCACCCTTTTCTACACATTTAAAATTATACTTGAGACGGCTAACAAGCCGATCCAGGACATCACCTCCTTATTATGGGCCAACATAATTCTTTAGATATTGTTTTTATACTTAAAATGATCCTTTGTACCATTAACGAGAAGATTCAGTCAAATTTTATGAGCCAAAAAAATTATCCAGTACTTTATATATCATCTTAATAAAAAAATAAGTACACCAATACGATAGTTCTTTAATCGTCACATTTTTGGAATTTGGTTTATATTCAAGTAGTTTTATATTTTTAATATAATAATTATAATATTTCACAACTTTTAGACCATGTGAAGATATCAGGGATTGTCAATCCTTAATTTCAGGAATTTATTTATCTAAAAAGTGTCTGATTTGCTGGCCATAAAAAGAAGTACACTTGCTATTTTTCAAAGTTTGAAGCTGATGGTTTACTTTTTACACCAAAAATAATTATGGATTTCTTGAAAATACTATTTACCGGAGAAAATAAAGAACTTTTAGTGTCACATAAAGGATTAACACATCAGTATATCCTTGAACTGAATGATACCCACAGGTTCTCTATTGGATTAATATCTGAACTCTGTGAGGTGTTTTGATCATGTGAAGTGTATTAAACAGCAACAACATGCGGATATCTCAGTCAGTGTATTTGGGATCATTGTATTGTTGGAAGAAATAGTCCTGCTCCAGTTCCATTTTTTCTCCGCTGGCCAGCAATTTGGTTTTGAGGATATTCAAATATACCATTTTATTCATGATACATACCATAAACACCAAATTAGAGACACCAAAGGCACTCAAACAACCCCACACCATTACACATCTTCCTCTGTGCTTTATTGTTGGTTTTAGATTTGCTATTTTCATCGCTTTTGGAGTTTTTCTCCAAACCATTCATCTTCCATCTGATATAAATAAAGTAAACAAGGCATCCAACTAGCCTAGGAAATCGTTATCACGGGTGTCATCCGCACTGCGCCTTCGAAAACCCTTTTCACAATTCTCAGTTGGGTTCCGACAAAAATATTAATGAAACAGAAGGCTAAAATTTCGTCTGTAAGACTGCATGCCATCAAACGGTGCGCACGCACGGACTTTGGACATTCCAAAATCCTCTACACTTACGTGCCTATAGAAATTGATGCCCTGTAGAAATTGATTACGTCGTCCCTGCTCCCGGTATTATAACTAACTTCATTCCCGATAGAGGATGCGGATTCCTTTCACTGCACTGGAGGTGTACACTAACGGACCGAAGCTTGACGACAAGGTGGGAGGTGGTATACACTACCCTCAACTGGGTCTAAACATGGCGGTTCGCCTTCCTGACTTCTGCAGCGTCTTCCAAGCGGCAAGTCTTTGCAATTATGCATGCGGCTGACAAGATTAGAAGCATAAGACCTCCCATTCAGTACTTTCCTTGACGGAGTCCTCCACGTCCTCGAGGATCTAAACGAGCTTGCAACATTCTACCCAGTAAATGTCATCTGGGTTCCCGGACTGGCCAACTGGCTTCCCTGATGAAGCAGCAGCACTTCCCTTGTGTTATCACAACGTGCCTACCACGGCCGAAGTGCGCTGAGCCGCCACTCTAGCCTAACCTGCCTGTTTCGTTACGCCTTGAAAACTACGGGCTCTAAAAAGTGTCACTTCAAAAATCATCCTCATTCGTCATTTTTGCATATTTCACAATGTCAGGTCATTACAATGCAATTCAGCTGCCACTTTGACTATCGATAACTAGTCGTCGTCGTCGTCTTTGTAAAAGAATATCAGATTACTGACGAGCCGACGAAGAGACAAAGGCGAAGTACAACACCTAGGTGTCCTTGTTTCTTATAGGATAAGATGCAGAGGGGTTTACTAGGGTTAACAGTAAACACTGAGTTTGTCACCGTTTACTTACCTACTCGAGTGTCCTCTAAAAGTTATTTGAAATAGTGTACTCAAAGGTCCACTCTTACAAGTAGTGCCAGTTATGTGCATGTCCTTGAACTTCATTATATATTATATTATTTATATGAATATATATCACTTATATACTTCAATACACATATTATTAATTTATTTAAATATTATTTACAATGTAAAGGACGGTTGTGTCCGTTTTATATACATTATTTATATAATATTCTAATGATAAAATGGAAAACTGTAGAATATGTTTTATTATATAATTATAATGTCAAAAGTTTATTAATGAAAAAATGAAATAAATTAGTTATTTATATTAAAATTAATAATACTTAGATTTTGCCCTAAAAACTTATTATTTCATTTATATAAAAGTGCAATAAAACTTAAATACATTGCTACTACTTTCCGAGTTCTGATGATATGCAAATTAAATAACTACAATGTGGATAACCCCAGAATTACGGCGGCATAGTTCAGATTTTATAATTATCAACTTGAAGGTTGTACAATAAACCAAGAATATAACAAATAAAATGTTAATGCCCACTATTCAGTTAATATACCAGAACAAACAAAATAAAAATTATACGGAAATATTCGTTCGTTAATACATCAAAACTAATCAGTACAATGTATTGCTGGGAAGTTAGGAACATATTGATTTTCGGTTAAGACTCTTTTTCACTACGAATTTGCATGATTTTCTTCTTCACTAACGTCCGTACCTGTTGCGGAGTTGTCTGTTGTTGTTGAGTTGTGGTACCTGCTGATGTTTGTGTTATAGTTAATGCATCAGCTTGTGCCGATGTAGAAGATGAAACCGATAATGATACATTCCCTGAAGAAACATTTACAGTTTGTTGCTGTTGCTGTACCACAGCAACCAAATTACCACCAGCTGTTGTCTGCAAGCGCACAGGACTCGCGTTTTGTCGTTGGCTCTGCTGAGCAGCTGCCTGCTGGTGGATTGCGGTGATAAGAGCCTGCTGTGTTTGCCCTTGATTACTACCTGAAGTGGCAACTTTTATAGTGCCGGTAATATTTTGTCCGCTAGCTACATGAGCACGGATGTTTCCAGCAGTAATAGCTTGTGCAGAAGATGCTGATACCACCTGAAAATAAACATTATTTACTTAATATCAGTTTATATTGAGACCAATTTTAACTATTCGATTTTTGTTATTTTCATCAGACAAATGCCTCGCAAATGCGAACATCCTAAAAAACTATGACTACCAAATATAGATATTCATAATTGGTCAGTGACTGTTTGTCATCATTGAAATAATTCTGGTTGTCGTCGTCGCTTATATATATATTAATACAATAGTGAATAAAAACTTGAGCAGGTAGTGAAATATTTAATAACTAATTAATTTCATAGTTTACTAAATAGCAATTACAACTTTATAATTTTATTTTGAAAAATAATAGCAAAACGAAATTATTTCATATATAATACGACCGTGTTCCAATATAACTCTAAATTTTTTGACAATCAACCAACAACAACCAGAATATCGAAAAGTTTAGATAATGGATTAATATTTTGATTTTAAATTTACCTGAATTGTTTGTCTCTGATTTGATTGCGAGGCGACCGATACAGGAATAACGCGTCCCACACTTGTCTTTCCCAAAACTAGACCAGTTGTAGATAACGTTCCAGGTTGACCTTGACGCATAACTTGCTGAATTTGCTGAACCGTTACCGATCCCGGTAGCGATTTTGTATTCTGAATATGTACCAATTGTGTCTGTACTCCTCCAGCATTTCCAGACTTTTGTAGTGAGGCTCCTACGCCTACAGTCGTCGACCCAGTTTGTACAGAAGATTGTTGTTGTTGTTGTCCCAATGCTGCTGCACTTGTTTGTGGAGACGCCGCCAGTTGAGTCATTTTGCTAATTTTGCGAGGTTGAGCAATAGCCAAATGCTGCTGCATATGTAGTTGTCGCATTTGAGAGTGATTAGCCATGGTCACTTTGATTTGCCCACCATGTTTCAAATGAGGCAACGTCATATTCACTGTACCCTGGTGTTGCCCAGTTCCAAGAGCGATTGTTTGCCCACTGGGTGAAGTAGTTACCGTACCGGCAGATGTTTTCACAAGTGCTGCTATCTGCTGATGGTTTACTTGTTGCTGAGCTTGTTGTGAATTGCCAGTGGCTAACACCGAGGATTGTTGTTGTATTTGCACATTATTGACACCAGAAGCTGTTGTAAATATTTGTCCTTGTTGAATAACCTGGGCCTTTTGATGTGCCCCGATCACTTGTCGCTTCACTAACAGCATCTCATTATCAGAAACTTGACGAGCAATTGCTTGTTTACCAGCGACTTGCTTAATGAATTGAGCTCGTCCTTGAGGGTGATTCACCTGAACTGTAGCAACGGATGTAACAACTCCTCCAGGATTGACAACATTAGCTGCTGATGGAGCTGCTGCTACTGCAACCTTCTGACCTTGAACTGAGCCAGCTGTTTGCACGATTCCACCTTGAATAATAGTACCAGACGAATTCACCAAAGCTGTTTGTCCATTAGCAGTTTGCACTACAGTTTGGCCACCTTGACCAGTCTGTAGTACTTTAAGTTGTTGGCGTTGTCGATACAGTTGAATCTGAGCTGGTTGACTTCCACCTGCTGTTCCGATTTTCCCAGATTGTTGTAGAGTACTAACTGGTATACCTTTTGTAACAACTTGCTGTGCACCTCCGGATATAGAAGCAAGCCGTAATTGAGCTGCCTGAAATTGTGCGGGTGTCACGTTTTGACCTAAAGTAGACATTGATACAATCGTAGGACTTTGATTGCTGGGTCGTTGTTGCAAGACCACATCTTGAAGAGTTCCGGACGTTGCCGCAACAAGTCGTTGAGCACGTAATGCCGATGTATTCAGAGTAGTAACTGTTGCATTTGACTGAAGACTTGCCGATGTGGTAAGAACTGTCCCAACAGTTGCTAATTGTGACACAGAAACCACTTGAGGTAAAGATTGTGAAGGAATTGTTTGAACAATTGTGCTTATTGGCGAAGAGCTGGAGACTATTGTCTGAGGGGTTATGGAAACGATTTGCGCCGTAGAAACTTGATTCCCTGCTTGTTGTTGAACATTCGAGGAAATGGTCTGTACTGGGGTGGATAGAACTACAGATACAGAAGAAGTTGGAGTTGCAACTATATTGCCATTTGAGGACTGTTGTAATTGAATTTGAGCGTTTTGTTGGGTTAAATGTTGCATTTGTCCGGCTGTTATAATTCCACTTTGGGGAGCAACAATTGCTTTAACTATTTGGGTCGTTGGTGGATGGTTGGATGAAGAGCTTCGCATTATTGTTTGACTTTGAATAGATGATTGTGGGACTTGTTGTTGCTGCTGTGAGGATTGTTGCAATACTAACGTAGAAGCAGATCCCTGTGGAGGACCAGTACTACTAGACATTTGTTGAATTGGTTGCGATGATGTAGCCACTAAAGATTGAGCTGTTTGCGTTATATTATGCTGCTGCATATCTTGATGTTGTTGTTGTTGCACTGTTGAACCTGCATGTTGTGTTGACCCACCAGTTAGGGATTGCTGCGGTGGAGGCAAATGACAGCGCTGTTTTTCCCGCATTTTATTTGCCTTCATTATAGCAATATTTAACGGAGATATAGGTTGGTCATAATTAGAAATTCCAAATTCTTGTAGTACCTCTGCATGTTTGGGATTCATTGGACTAGGTGCACTAAAGTGACGCTTAGGTGGCGGTGCTTTTTTTAAATAGGCTGACTTAATACAATCAAACCGGGAGCGCATTAATTTTATAAAGCTGTTGTTGCTGTCACTAACGTACATTTGTGAAGTTTTAAGAGACCTTATAGGACCCTTTATGACTGACTTCATTGCCGTTTTTAACTTTTTGTGTTTTTTCGGACTCTCTACGATCTTTCCTTCCTCCCGGGGAAGAACAACAGTTTCATAACGCCACCGACATTGCTTGGGTGAGCGATAAAATTTCGAATTTAAATTAACGACTTCCGCTACAAGATCCCAGTTAGCGGTGTGCCCGGGAGACAGGGGCATAAGATTACAAGGCAAACCTTGCATATTAGCCAGAACGTGAACTATAGCTATATCCTCGTATATGCTCCATTCAATTATTCCGTCTGGCTCAGTTGGCGGCTTCTGGGGAATCTGAGCTTTTAAACCAGGAATTTGTACATTTGGCTTAAATACACCACGATAGCGTTGCAGTTTGAGATCGCGACGTATTTTAGCAATTGCAGGTGTTGGTCGATCAAAGAGTGATCGAGGTGCAAAGAAGTTATCTTCTTTTCGAATTTTTGTTGGTCTTCGACCTCCGTCTATCATAAAGCCAGCTTCCGATCGAGAACGTTTATAATCTTTTTTAATATAAACAGGTGGCAATTCCGTTTCAGGAATAACTTCAGTCTCATACATAAAAGAAAGTGAGTAATCTATATAAATGTCATTATCACTTTGTGGAGGAGTAGGTGGGCACCACATCTGTAATTCAAAAACAGTTAATATTCAAATGTAAGATATGTATTCTCATTTAAAACGTATATCGGTAAACAGCCAAATTAGCTCAAAATTCCGGTATTTTGGATGTTTACCTAACAGAGTTTATTTCAAAATGTTCTCGTTATTACATAAAGAAATTTATATTTGTATATGAAAATAATATCAAAAACGGTTTAAAAAGTTTATGAAGCATGATAATGAGTTAACGAGAGAATTGTGAATTATTTCTTGTATTGAAAGCTTACCGGCATTTGTTCCAAACCATTGCTAGAAATCCAGACCTGAGTATATCCGAAGCAAATGTTATACGAAACATATCACCCCACAAAGCATCACAGCGACAACATACATTAAAAGATATGTTGATTGAAGCACCATAATTAAGAGAAAAAGAAAAGAAAAAAATTCTAGGTAAATATTATTTTCCCTAAATCTGTTTTGGTGTTCAAGAAATCTTACATAAATTGTATTAAACTAGAATTACCACTATTCAAATCAGACTGATTGAGTTTGTCTGGTCTGTATTTAATTTTATTTTCTCTTCATTTTAAAAAAGTAAGAATTGCAACATCGAATCTGTGGCCGTTTGGAAATGGCAAATGGTTTTTAGCAAACTAATGAGCGTTGATATGCTACGAGTCAAAGGCGTAACTGTTTTGGTGCCAAGTTTTTAATTACAACAATACTTTATTTTGCCATTTACCAAACTATTTAAATAGTAGAGAAAAATGTGTGGTAATACACGATTAAAATGTTGACTATTATTAAAGTTTATTCTATAAAATTTTTACAAAAGACACCAAAACAGATTTGTTCCTATACAGAAAATAATATAAACAAATAGTAATTTCTTTTCTTTTCCAGCTGAGGTTCTTAGCGGTTTTACTTTTGAGTGATCATTTTTGATTTCCAAACTATATTTTAAAGGGCCAAAGATTTCTTCTTGCTTTTTATAAAATGTTTAGAGCGAATAAAATTGAAATAAGAACACGCATTCGAATATTCTGTTAAATACCTAAATGAACAAACTTGTTTTCGTTTTATTTTTATCCATTTCTGCGTTCGATTCCGATTTGTTTTTTTTTAATAAAATATATGATAAATAGAGTACAGTACTACATACCACAAATGTCATAATACATTTCACAATTATAATGAAACTAAATAAATTATTCCTAAAATTTAAATTTTAAATACATTGTTTCATTATTTCTTTAAAAATGTATTTTAAAACAATTTGTGAGTTTTAAAGACTCACATATCCTCAGGAAAAAGTAGATATATGACATGTGTCGTTACTTGTTTATGAATTAAAAATAAAATTAACTTAAATTATATATATATATATATATATATATATATATATACTAAGAAATCTTTTCGTAATGATATAAGTATTATTAGATTATTTATTTATCGTCATTTCTATCTAACATTCATTAATTTATATTATATTTACAGTGGTTAATTTTTACATTTTAAATTATTTTATATCAAATAAATATGCAAACATTTTATGAAAAGAATAGATGATATTTAACAATAATAGTGGCAGAGTAAGAAACGTATGTATTTTTAATTTGCAAAAATTAAACAAAATAGAATTACGTTTTAAATCGTACAATAAAGCCAAAAGCTTTATTCGTATTCGCTTCTACATATAAAATCAATTTGGATTGTAATTAAACAACGAAGCTTATTGAGAATGTTGATGAATTAAATTTATATCAATTATTAATACTGTGATACTCATTTTACGTATTACTCATCATCATGACGGGACGTTGACCACAGCAAATGATTTGGAAGTTGACGACTCATTCCCGCTATTATCACTACTACTAGATGCTACATCTACTTGCTGCAGAATAACTTTAGGGGCTTTGAGCAACCAGCGATGCAGGGTCGTATTATTAAGTTTGTTTACCGAACCCGATGCCGCATCACTTACTGTCGATGTAACACTTGATAAACGCTTAAAGCCTTTTCGCTGTGGTTGTATTTTGCAATTAGAATGAGAAGATCGCTGTGGTGTATTCAATGCAGTTGACCTGTTATCCAGTTTATTTTCACTACTAATATTACTCATATTAATCTCCGAATCGTTGCCATCTGTAGCATCATCGTGGTTTTTAAACTCATTTTGTGTACGTTTATACCTGTCTGGTTTTAATACGTTTTTTTTAGAAGTGTTCGACTTTTGTGGTTTCACTCCTGGCAACACTGGGCTAACATCTAAAGTCCACAAATTAATTTTTACTGACCCTCTGGACCGTGTTCGAGGGCTATTAACATCTATTTGGTTATGCTGCGGAATTTCTACAATACTGTCAGATGCAACACAACATTGCAATCTGGCAGATGATGTCGATATTTGGTTTTTTTTAGAAGATGAGTTCAGCTGCGCAAAGTTCTCGTGATCTTCAGATTCGGATTCTTCAGAGACATTGTAATATGTTGAGTTGGTGGTAGTGGTATCATGTATTTGGGAATGAGCGTCCCACACATCAATACTATTAGAATTTGTGTGCTCATCGATAATAAATTTGTTTTCAGTGCCCTCGTCCTTACATGATTCCAAGTTGATACTCACCGCATCACCAGAGTTATATTTTGTATTTTTCTTTTTATGGACTCTTAATTTATTATATACTCTTCTGCATTCAGATATTGATTCTTTATCAGAATATTCATTATCATTATATTCATCTTTCAATCTGTCTTTGTTTAGATTATTTGTATCAGCGGCAGTAGAGCTTTCGTTATCACTTATATCATTGTATTGCTGTTTAAAACTTCCATCATCGACTTTACTACTAGTACTTTGTTCATTTTTCTTAGGACTATTTCTTAACAAACGCGGCGACCGTTGTTCAACAATATTAAAACCACGATTTGATTTCCTGTTTGCAATCATTTTAGAGGGAGAGCTGTTAAGTTTTCTTTTCTTTACCTCGTGATTCTTTATGAGTTTTTTACGTTTCTTAGAAATACTCAACAATTTTTGATTTTTTACTCCCGTACAGTTTTTAATAGGAACTTCGTTAGTCATAAATATATTTTTGTTTCTAGCCAACGGAATAGTTTTTTTTATGTCGTCCTTTGTGGCAGCGCCAACTTCCGAAGCTGCTGCCATTGATGTCCGAGTTGTCTTTCTTCTAAGGGGTTTGATTTCTTGGATGATTTTATTATCACTGCCACATTTATTAATTAACCCATCAACATCATTCTTAATAACACTACTACAGGGCATATCTTTTTTTGAAAATTTATTCTTTTGTAATTTCAACTTTTGTCTGTTTGACATTATCATTGTAGCCCTTGATTTTATCCCTATTGCGTTAGACCTACTTTTTTTAATATGTACCGAATTTTTGTTAAGTGATTTCTTTGAGTTTAATGTTAATTTTTTTGTTCTTATTATATTTTCAGAATGTGTATTAACCTGTGTATTTGAGTCCTTTCGGCTGTATGTGAGCATTTCATCGCTGACTTCTTCTTGTTTTAGCATTTCCTCTTCTTTCATGAGGGCCGCCAACCGATTTGCTTCCCACTCACGTTTTTGCGCTTCTAATTCTTCTTCAGCAGCACGTAATTGTTCAGCCGTCCAGGCAGCACCGGTTTCTTCAACAAAGCGCATTGCATACCGTTCAATAGGAGAAAGCTTGATAAAATAAATAACAAAAACAGTTTAGTACACATCGAGCATAAGTTATTATAATAGGGGTATTCATGCTGACTGATATATAATTGTATATCTTCTCAAGTCTGAGCACCCTAGTTCGTTCATTCATTTCGTTTATACAAATATAGTCAATGAATGTCAGGGTTCAAATTGATTAGAAATGTATAAATTACATTTTACAATTCTAAATCAGTCAGTCTGAATATTGTTATGTATATTATAATATATATTGTTATGTATATTATAATATATATTGTTATGCATATTATAATATATATTGTTATGTATATTATAATATATATTGTTATGCATATTATAATATATATTGTTATGTAAGACGTTGAGTGATATAATTGAACGTGAAATGTCGTTTCAACTATGTCTGAACGTCTCTGGATTTATCCTTTCATATTGGCATCAGGCAGCTATTACAAAATGTATTTATTTTATAAATGTGTTGTCCAATGCCATAACGTGTATCCTCCCCTATCTTCTATAACTAAATAAAAGCTGTTTTTTTCATATATTCATCAACTTTTGTTGTTTTGACTCTTTAACCCAACGCAGCTAGGTTTTTGGTTGGTTGGAAAACCGAAAGTCAAAGTGTAATAGTTTTTGTAGTTCCCTTGAACATTAACGATTTAGACAGAAGAAAAGGAGGAGTATTGAACTCCTCTTCAAATAAAATAGGTCGATTTTGCAACTCGAGAATTGGTATTTATGTGTACTAAAACTACTTAAAATTAATTAGTTTTAATTACCTGTTTTACCAAATTTTGTACTTCTAAATCAGCTTTACTCAATTCTGCACCTCTTGAAACAACGTCTGTTCCTGCGTCATCAATTGGAATGGTTTCATCAAACTCCGCTAGATCAGCCGCAACTTCAGCCTTGGCAATCTTAGTCGCTTGAACATCCTGTTCATCTTCTGCTGCTGCAAGTGCACTTTCAAAGGCTCTGAGAGATTGCTTTTCTGTCTCAACCTCAACTGATCTCTCATTTAGAGCATTCGAAAATTTCTCCGATTTGCTACAACTAGTTGATTCTACTTCACGTTCTTGCTGCTCCATATTAAACAGGTCTTTAATGGTGGAACTCTTAAAATATGTAGTTGTAAAGTTTCCTCCCTCAATGGCCATATCACTGAGCATGCGTTTCTGGTTAGCCTTTTTGAGAATATTGACTTCTATAGTTTTTTCCGATACTAGTCTATATATATGAACATCACGTGTTTGACCAATTCGATGACAACGGTCTTGGGCTTGCGCATCCATAGTTGGGTTCCAATCTGAATCATAGAAAATGACTGTATCAGCACCAGTTAGGTTGATTCCAACTCCACCCGAACGTGTGGAGAGTATAAAACAAAATATTCTTTTATCTCCATTAAAGCGTTCCATTAACACTTGCCGCTGCTCTACTCTAGTTGAACCATCTAAACGCAGATAAATATGACCATGATAGTTGAGGAAGGCCTCGAGAACGTCCAACATTTTCGTCATCTGCGTAAAAATAAGAACTCGATGTTGGCCAGACTTCAGTTGACGAAGCAAACGATCTAATGTCTGCAATTTTCCACAATCATATTGAATGAGACGTGGATCAGGAAATTGTGTTCTCATAGCAGATATAATAGGATGTAGTAGAGATAGCTTAGGTGACATTTCCCTTGTAATTATCTCTTCGTTCCTACGTTCTCTTTGCAATCGTGTAGAATTTAGGTTTTGAACATAAAATTTAATTCTGGGAGCACACACAGATGGAACATATATCACAAAATTTGCAAATATAACCTTTAATTCATCACATCTTTGCTCATATGATTTCAGTACTTTTTTCAATGTCCAAGTATCAGTACGATTCATTGCAGTTCTACAGTTTGTATAACCACGAGTGTGCCAATTTGAGAACTCTATCATATGAGTTGCATCATTACACTTTTTCAGTGCTTCTCTACAATCCGATCCATAAATTGGAACCGCTTCAGTTTTCCGTTTATTCGTTGAAGATATTAATTTAAGACTTGATAGACGTTTTTCTTTGCGTTTCTGCAAAATGTCTGTCATGTTATATGCAGAATCTAGTTCAGATGAAATATCATCTTTAGGTTCCTAGACAAATCAGTAACAAATAAATATATAATTATATACAAATTATTTTAAAACAATACCTCTTTCATCAAATCTACTCCAACGTTAACGTCATCTGTTTCGGTTGTAGTTTTAATTGTTTGCGCCAGCGCCGTCAACAACATTGCGTTCTTACTGAAATCACTACCAACTGCCTTTTCACTTTTATTTGTATTATTACTAGGTAATGCTGCCACTGCAGACGATGTCGCCTTACACACCAATGTTAATCGACCTCCACTAGTTTCGCCACAGCCGGATCCAGCAGAAGTTAAGAAAAAGTATGGCTTTCCACTTTGTACAATTTTTGCAATTTTTGCTGTAGTTGTCGTTGTTGTTGGTGTTGTTGCAATTGATGCTTCCGTCGAGCTTACAACACTTTTCGAACCTAATATAAATTGCGATCCAGTTTGAGATTTGCTATGTGCAGCACTTGCAGACGAGTTTTGTACTTTAAAATCATTTACAGGATTTATACTGCTGTTTAATCTTTTCCGAACCCTATTTCCCGCTGAATCCGAAGACGGAACATGAACTGGTACTAATTTATTGCCTTCGGTCTTCATAACTGGACTAGCACCCACCTTCACAGCATTCGAGCTATGAGTACTCAATTCTTGTTGTACTCTAGGATCACGGATGCGTATATGAAATTTATATTTTCCTAATGGACAGCGTGGGGGCGATGTAGGCATCACATCGATTTCTTCAATAAGCTTACGGGGTGGAGCCAGGAGTCGCGATTTGTGCGACACATATGCACTTATTGTTAGTTCCAATTGAATTAAAATTAAATTCAACGACTGTAAATCGACCATCTGTAATACAAATTTGAAGTTAATAATACACGAATGAACAAGTAAAATTTATATAAGTAATTTATTATGATCAGACAAATGCCTCGCAAAAGCGAACATCATTATATTGGTATTATCGATCAAGAATAGATCGATATAACCATTCAGTGACATTGTATCATCATTAAAAAAAAGTGAAAAACATAAAATGTATAAACAGTAATATTATATAAAACCAGTATTGGAACAAGATGGTGTGAAAAATAATGGTCAATCAAAATGTAAATAAATATGGTTATTAGATATATACAGATTTGTGTTATATCTTACCGAAAACGGGTCGTACTCCAATACATCAGAAACTAGACGTGGTGTGTGATACGAAATACCCTCCATTTGAAATGGCGAAATAGTTGGACGCACCTCAAACATATTTGGATGATTGCATACCTTACGTAATTGCATTAAAACATTAATGACACTCAATAAATTTCCAGTCTGCAAAGTTTCCTTGGTCCTTTGATAAGGAACATATATAGATTAACATAACATTTATAAGAGAATTATTCTTTTAAAATAAGTACAAAGTCAAAATTGTGTACAAACTCACTTTGCACGACTCATAAAGTCGTCATATAAATATCGTTGGCGGTTCGACAATCGACACATGACAACGTGCTCGTACTTTTTCGGCATTTGTTTTTCCACTTCTTTCTTCAACCTACGCAGTAAGAATGGACGTATTACCTGAAATAACATATGAAAACATTCTATGAAAATAAAGTTTTGCAGACACTTTTGAAGTAATGAATAACATTAAAGATTTGTAAACGTACAACAGTAGGAGGCTATTTTTTTTAATACGAACATTATATTAAGGGCTTTATTCTGGCGAATCCGTAACCGAGTGTACGAGTGCCATCATCAATACATTAAAGTAGATTTTACCGTCAAAACCAATATGTTATAGACATAAGTGGTTGTAATAAATATTAACCACTTATCACCTTCTCCCGGAGATTAAACTTTTTCCTTTAGTATATAACCACATATTAAAATCAGTTGATAGCACACATTTATTCTATATATAAAAATGTAAACATAGCATTGTTCAAAATCCAATGATTCACATAAGTATTCATCACAGAATGTTTATTAATAACACAGAGTACGGTGAAAGCTCCCCTAACCAGCTCTTTAATTGATATTTAACCTGCTTGGGATTTCAACAATACAACTAAGTATAACATAATTATGTAAGTATTGCTGAAAAATACAATATTCAACCAAATATTTTTGAAAAATTATTGATGTCCTACCAACATTTTCGGAATCAGAAACCTTAATTCGTTGAAAAATATGTATAGAGTCACGGCATGGAATGCAAGTTCGGTAGTTTTATCTCTTCTTCTATGTGATATTTCTGAAATCGATGCAGTGTTTGACCGTCAAGATTACAAGAAGTTGTAAAAAACATTACCTGCACAGAACTATTTCAGTAAATACCAGGTCAACTGCCTTACAAATTACTAATCAAACAAGAGTTTGATAAAATCGTTTGCTGAGAAACCATGTAGAAATTATTAGAAGAGACATGTACATATCATATAAAAAAACGCATTTTATTTACCAACAAATATATCTTCGGAGTTCTGGATTACTGTAAACTACATACTGTAATCATAAAAACATATCATGGAATTTTTCATTCGTTGAGAATGAGCTGAGATCTGCAAAGCATGTGAAGAGAGCTTTAATTCTTCATTAAACTTAGAGAATATGTGCGAAAGACAGAGACTGTCTAACAACGCAACATCGTTAATGTTTTGGAGAATGCGTAATACAAGTACATAAGTTCATGTCTCTGGCTTGGAATTGTATTCATAGAAGTTAACATATTATACTGAAAATTCGAATTTAGTTGAATTATGACACCCTTACCCTACCAAAATATTTCAAATATACTAATGCGAGCACCATACAGAGAATAATAAAAAGTTAACACTAACAGTTTCAAGCGATTCCAATATTACAGGGATATTATAGGGAGTGTGTTCAAAGTAATCGTACAAATTCATTTAAGCAAAAAAGTACTTTGCATCTGAACAATTTTTTGTAGCATCTATGTACGATTTTCAAGTCAAGACAAAGACAAGAAAGTGCTTTTGAAGATGCAAAATATAACTTACAGATAGTAAATGTAATACTATTCTTCGCCTACAGAAAATACCAATTCATGTAAGAAATAAAGAACAGTACGAACTTTTTATAGCAAGGTTACAAATTGTTTTCACATGTCCAGTTTCATTGTGACACAGAGTGCCCTTGCCTTACCAAAATAATTCAAACTTTCTAATGAGAACAATACAACCTCTTCATCTACTAATATATATGGTAATAGAACATCATTCCGCACAATTCAATACTATAATTTACGGGTCAAAGGGATTGTATTCAAAGTAATCGTACAAATTCAGTTAAGCAAAAAAGTACTTTGCATCTGAAAAATTTTTTGTAGCATGTACGATTTTCAGGTCAAGACAAAGACAAGAAAGTGCTTTTGAAGATGCATAATATAATGTTACGAATTGTTTACACATGTTAATTTTTCATACTGGGGCGATGCGTTGCTGTTGACGAACACACTGTAGATTTGCCATATACAGGATGTATAGTCTACGTTTATGATGTACATCCATTCCATCTTTCGACCTACCACGTTATCAGCTATTTCATACCATTATTTGGTTTCTTTGTCACAGTATTCTACTGTATGTACCTTATTACCGATTAGTTCTCCATTGTTACAAATTACTAACTTTTCAACTTCGTAACTCGTGATTCATCATAAGATCTTATATTTAATTAATAATAACTTAATAACTTTTTATTCCCCCGCAGGGACCAGTGAGGCTTAAAGAGCTGCGAGACATCCCGAGTAATCCCATTTTTTTTACAATACAACTTCCAACATCATCATGTACTAATAAATATTGCAACAGAACATCATACCACACAATTCAATACTGCAATTTGCCAACCAAAGGGATTGTGTTCAAAGTAATCGTACAAATTCATTTAAGCAAAAAAGTACTTTGCATCTGAACAATTTTTTGTAGCATCTATGTACGATTTTCAGGTCAAGACAAAGACAAGAAAGTGCTTTTGAAGATGCAAAATATAACTTACAGATAGTAAATGTAATACTATTCTTCGCCTACAGAAAATACCAATTCATGTAAGAAATAAAGAACAGTACGAACTTTTTATAGCAAGGTTACAAATTGTTTTCACATGTCCAGTTTCATTGTGACACAGAGTGCCCTTGCCTTACCAAAATAATTCAAACTTTCTAATGAGAACAATACAACCTCTTCATCTACTAATATATATGGTAATAGAACATCATTCCGCACAATTCAATACTATAATTTACGGGTCAAAGGGATTGTATTCAAAGTAATCGTACAAATTCAGTTAAGCAAAAAAGTACTTTGCATCTGAAAAATTTTTTGTAGCATGTACGATTTTCAGGTCAAGACAAAGACAAGAAAGTGCTTTTGAAGATGCATAATATAATGTTACGAATTGTTTACACATGTTAATTTTTCATACTGGGGCGATGCGTTGCTGTTGACGAACACACTGTAGATTTGCCATATACAGGATGTATAGTCTACGTTTATGATGTACATCCATTCCATCTTTCGACCTACCACGTTATCAGCTATTTCATACCATTATTTGGTTTCTTTGTCACAGTATTCTACTGTATGTACCTTATTACCGATTAGTTCTCCATTGTTACAAATTACTAACTTTTCAACTTCGTAACTCGTGATTCATCATAAGATCTTATATTTAATTAATAATAACTTAATAACTTTTTATTCCCCCGCAGGGACCAGTGAGGCTTAAAGAGCTGCGAGACATCCCGAGTAATCCCATTTTTTTTACAATACAACTTCCAACATCATCATGTACTAATAAATATTGCAACAGAACATCATACCACACAATTCAATACTGCAATTTGCCAACCAAAGGGATTGTGTTCAAAGTAATCGTACAAATTCATTTAAGCAAAAAAGTACTTTGCATCTGAACAATTTTTTGTAGCATCTATGTACGATTTTCAGGTCAAGACAAAGACAAGAAAGTGCTTTTGAAGATGCAAAATATAACTTACAGATAGTAAATGTAATACTATTCTTCGCCTACAGAAAATACCAATTCATGTAAGAAATAAAGAACAGTACGAACTTTTTATAGCAAGGTTACAAATTGTTTTCACATGTCCAGTTTCATTGTGACACAGAGTGCCCTTGCCTTACCAAAATAATTCAAACTTTCTAATGAGAACAATACAACCTCTTCATCTACTAATATATATGGTAATAGAACATCATTCCGCACAATTCAATACTATAATTTACGGGTCAAAGGGATTGTATTCAAAGTAATCGTACAAATTCAGTTAAGCAAAAAAGTACTTTGCATCTGAAAAATTTTTTGTAGCATGTACGATTTTCAGGTCAAGACAAAGACAAGAAAGTGCTTTTGAAGATGCATAATATAATGTTACGAATTGTTTACACATGTTAATTTTTCATACTGGGGCGATGCGTTGCTGTTGACGAACACACTGTAGATTTGCCATATACAGGATGTATAGTCTACGTTTATGATGTACATCCATTCCATCTTTCGACCTACCACGATATCAGCTATTTCATACCATTATTTGGTTTCTTTGTCACAGTATTCTACTGTATGTACCTTATTACCGATTAGTTCTCCATTGTTACAAATTACTAACTTTTCAACTTCGTAACTCGTGATTCATCATAAGATCTTATATTTAATTAATAATAACTTAATAACTTTTTATTCCCCCGCAGGGACCAGTGAGGCTTAAAGAGCTGCGAAACATCCCGAGTAATCCCATTTTTTTTACAATACAACTTCCAACATCATCATGTACTAATAAATATTGCAACAGAACATCATACCACACAATTCAATACTGCAATTTGCCAACCAAAGGGATTGTGTTCAAAGTAATCGTACAAATTCATTTAAGCAAAAAAGTACTTTGCATCTGAACAATTTTTTGTAGCATCTATGTACGATTTTCAGGTCAAGACAAAGACAAGAAAGTGCTTTTGAAGATGCAAAATATAACTTACAGATAGTAAATGTAATACTATTCTTCGCCTACAGAAAATACCAATTCATGTAAGAAATAAAGAACAGTACGAACTTTTTATAGCAAGGTTACAAATTGTTTTCACATGTCCAGTTTCATTGTGACACAGAGTGCCCTTGCCTTACCAAAATAATTCAAACTTTCTAATGAGAACAATACAACCTCTTTATCTACTAATAAATATGGTAATAGAACATCATTCCGCACATTTCAATACAATAATTTACGGGTCAAAGGGATTGTGTTCAAAGTAATCGTACAAATTCAGTTAAGCAAAAAAGTACTTTGCATCTGAAAAATTTTTTGTAGCATGTACGATTTTCAGGTCAAGACAAAGACAAGAAAGTGCTTTTGAAGATGCATAATATAATAATGTTACGAATTGTTTACACATTATGATTTTTCATACTGGGGTAATGCGTTGCTGTTGACGAACACACTGTAGATTTGCAACATACAAGATGTGTAGTCTACGTTTATGAGGTACAACTAAATCCTTTCATATGATTTGTACTAATACTTTAGTGTTCTAACTTTTTTGTTTATGGGGGAAATTTCAACTTTAACATATCAAATCTTAATAATTATTATTATAATAATCTAAATAATAACGCCAGGAAGAAATACGAGTTTCAAAGGTAATCGACATATACTAAGAAAACATAGCTTACGCCACCACCTTTCCACCGATATAAGGTACAAGAAAATCGAACATCAAATCCAAATAACCATTTTGGGCGAAAATTTGTTTTGTCCCGAAATCGTCTGGGCATAACCTTTCATATGAGGGGATTTTTTTTTTTGTATGGAGACCGACCCACCCTAATGTTCACCTCTCATACGAAGCAAAAGTTATTTATTATTAATACTAATTTGGTTTCGAAGAATTAGCCGAAGAACCATAAGGTATAGTACAATACACCAGATTTTTAAAATTAATATGTTCCTTTATATGGATCCCTATTTTTAGGAACCAGTGTGTGATTAGTGATTACTACGATTTTAAAATGCCAAATATTAGATAAGAGTGTTTTTTAATATGCTTTTTCTATATAAATGAATCATACGGGGTATTCACGATCTAGCAAATGGTGGCTATTCGTAACAAATTCTCGGCTTCGGTGAAATCATTTTCACGAATGATAGCGTTGCATTAAAACAGCATATTCTATTGATATTAACTCGTATTATTATATAATTAACTCGTAGCAAATTAGCCACAAGAGTATTTTGTTGTTGTTTAGAGTAAATTTGCTAAATAGACAATTGCTACCCCATTTGCTAAGGATCGTGAATACCCCTATTGAGTTGTTCAAGTACAGACCTTGTGTAAACGATTTATCAGTGATTCGTTATATTCCATATTTCCTTCGATCATGCCAGTCATGGGGTTTGAAAACCATTCTTTAAATTCTCGATGTGAAGAAAATACATATGGCATAAGAAAATGCATCAACGACCATAACTCCATCAAATCGTTTTGTAATGGGGTGCCAGTGAGTAGCAGTCGTCTAAAAGATTAAAAATATTTATAATTCTTGTTACGTTGAACGTATTATAAGTTGTTATAATAAAGGTTTAATTTTGTTATAAAACAATGCAACAGACAATTTAAAATAAACTGAATTAAAAGCATTATTAAAAAATTACTTTTAGCACCCAAGCGTAGTCCTCATTTCTATAAATGTTCAAATGAGTACTGATTTTGGCGCTTAACCGAATGTATTATTATGAAATATATACGTATATATTTGACTCACCTTTCAGTAGAAAAGTTTAATAATAGTTGCCATCTTTGCGATTTAAAATTTTTGATGTTTTGAGCTTCATCCAAAATTAGATACTTCCACTTTTTACGGCGAAAACTTTGCTGATCCTGCACAACTAATTTGTATGAAGTTATACACACGTGAAAAGCGTTTGGTTTAGTCCAACCGACGCGCTTCAATTTGCGTTCCTTTTGTGTACCATAATAAGTAAGAATTTTAAATCCAGGACACCACTTTTTGAATTCCATTTCCCAATTCAGCATTACTGATGAAGGCACCACAATCAAATGCGGTCCCCAGTTGCCTTTTACACATGCCAAATGCGCAAGTAAAGCAATTGTTTGAATAGTCTTTCCCAAACCCATTTCATCCGCCAGAATACCATTCAATTTACGATCATGCATTGTAACCAACCAGTCGAGACCAATGTGTTGATATTCGCGCAATGAGTGTTTCAGTAGGAAAGGAACTGGAGTAACAACATCCGTAGAAGATAGGGTATTTCCCTTAGGTTGAATACTTTCTGCAAGAGCAGCGGCATCTTTTATGATATCGTCTTTACTATTCGCCTCATTCTAAACACAATTGTATGTATATAAATATGATATATGTAACATAAAGCTTATTACTTACATCTTCTAATAATTTTGTCAATCCCTCATCTTTATCATTTTCATCAGTATCGGATGATTCAATAGTATTTTCTGGTGTCTCATCTTCGGTGCTCTCAGAATCATTAACTGAAAAGTCATCATCAGAGTCCAACGCATGTTCATCATCATCGGAAACATCAATTTCCATTGCAGATGTTTTAGATATGGATTGTTTTTTTGATTTGACTTTATATTTCTCCATCAATTGTTCGATAGTTAAGTCATTATCAGCCTGAATTGGGTTAATTATAAAAAGCTTACACAAAATAGTTAATACAAATTCACAAACCTCTAGTTCATTCAACTCTTTGTTGTGATCAAGGTTTTTTTCCTCTGCCTCCTCTTGGCTGATAGTGTTTTCATCGTCATCACTTGCTTCATTCGCCTCAAACTCAGCATCATCGGTTTCATTGTTGATATCTTCGGTTTCTGCGGTTGTTTCCTCTAACATTATTTTATCGCGATTCTCAAGATAACCTTGAGGAAGATCATTCAAAAAATCATCCAAATCCATTTGAGATTCCTTTTCAAGGGCTGCAATTTCTTCATTTACATCAACAGCTTCTTCTTCAGCTTTGGCAATGGTTTCTTCATCATCTTCAGAAGAAGAAACTGGTCGAAATTCGTCTAAAATGTATATAAAATTATGTTATCATTAATATTATTAAAATGAGGAAATATTGAAAAAAAAATTACATACCATCTGACAAATCCGCCCGCTTTGGTGAAGATATTCGGCTTGAGTTTATACTAGGAGCACCACTTGCAGCAGTTATATCCATAACACTTTTATTCATTCCCTCAGCTAGTTGTTGAGAAAACTTTTCAGTTTGATCAACGATGAAACTCAAATGCTGGTCAAGAGCTTTTTTACGTTTTTCTTCCAGTTTTGTATGATGTTTATATTCAACCAATTTTTCAACATTTGACCAAAACATTTTTACCTCTTTAGATATAAAAGATGCTACACGTTTCAAATGTAATTCTTGTGCCCTTTCGGCTTTCTGTGCAGCATTGGCTTTATCCTGAAAGTGTTTTTGCACCATTTTGGCACATTTTTTCGCAGCATTTTTTTTCCATTTACGTTCCTGTGCAAAATCCGCGGCCAACCATACCATTTCCTCAAGTAAATAATCCCAGTGAGCTTTTGGTCGACCGGGTTCTTGCAATTTCGGTAAACGTTTTTCAGTCCATAATCCCTCTCTTTGTAATTCAGATATTCGTTGCATAACATACACCTCTTGCTTTGCTTTAACCGAAAACTCCGGTACTCCCGTGCTGGAACCACCAGCTGGAAAACCGAGCGATGCACCGTTTGTGTTAACTCCACCAACGGTCGGTGAGAATAGTTGGGGAGATTGTATTGACTCTGAACAGACAATGACGCTTGGTACACTAAGAGCTGACTCTGAATCTGGGGCGTTATTTCCATTACGGCGCAAACTTGAATTTGAGCTGGAACAGGGTACTAACGGTGTGCCACCTTTGTTTTAAAATAAGTAAACATTACGTATTAGAACGAACTTTAATTTCCTAGTCAATAATTTTAAAAACATATAACACAAAGCATGCTTTTGCATCCAACTTTAAGAGATAATCTTATTTGAATTTTCATTCATACCAATGATTCAAAGATAATTAAAACACCGTAGCAATGCAAAACTGAGAAAGTTAAAACATAAATAAATACTAATCACTTCACTTGCCAATCAAAATGTTTTCAGAGTAAAAAGATAGGGTTATGGTATAGCAATTATTTTTAGTGACTAATTTATACTAGGAAAGTGTATAAACTAACCACGAACCAATTTTATATATTTTATGACCGAATTTTTTAAAGAAAACATTCCATTTTAGTAGTTCATCGGAAAGAACATGTGTAATATAACAATAAAATAACTGTATTTTATTTCACTGTATTCTTATTATTATTACTGTATTCAATGTTGTTCAATATGTTGTTAATGTGGTATAGGTGATTATTTCGAAATCTAAAAGTCCTGTCGCAAGGCTTATCACTCAATCATTTATTTATTCCGAAAAAATGTGCAAAAAACTGTAACCTTAAATCTGTCAAATTTACCCAAAAACATGATTTCGCGCATTCACGTGATCGAATGAGAGTGGTATATAAAATGTTTTAAAATTAACATATCTCCATAAAAAAGTATTATAAGACTGTAATTCACGATAAAATTTGTATTTTTATGAAATACGTTACTAAAAATGTATAAGGAAGAATTTTGGAAGGTTTTGGTCCTTTCTTATATAAACGAGCTGGAAATGACTCAGAAGACTCAGAAGAAACCTTGTCAGAATCAAAAATTGATGCAGTCATTTTAAATTCTAAATTATAAAAAAAACAATGCTAGTTTATGAAATACACAATAGCCAGGAAGTAAATTTACAGTTTTCCGAATCCAATTGTATAAACGATAATTTTCTTTATTCTCTCAAAAACGTTAATCTTTCGTTTATCATCATCGAAAAACATCGCCAAAATGAAAAATGATTTATCTTCATCAACGATGATATTATTTCTCATCGCAAATCAAAAAATTTAATATCGTTTCAGATGGGTAAAATTTTGGTAAAATTTTGTCTATGAACTTACCATTAGCAATTACAAATATTTTATAAGTAAGATACTTATCGATCGTGAACAAGACCTTCTTTCTAGATAAATATTTATTTTATTTGATTCGAGAAAATAAAAATACTTGTAGCAAATATATATATATTTCTGCGCGAACAAGAAGAAAATAATGTCGACGAACAAGACGTCGTTTTCTCCGCGAACAAAACTAATTTTTTTGCGAGAATGAAGAAAAATATTTGTAGAGGACAAAACAAATTTCTGCGCAAACCAGGAGAAACGTGTTTCACCGCGAAAACGTTTTTTTCTTGATCCAAACATTTTAGAAAGGTACTGTAAGCAATAATCTAGAATGAGTAAGCCTCTGAATTGTAGGCACTCAATTGGCAATATTGCTCAGTTTACTATTGCGCCATTTATTTACAATTAATCATACTATTACTGTTAAAATAGAACGATTTTGGAAAGACGCGTGTGAAGAACTATTTCCATAATTTGTATACAAATTAATCGGGTATCTTCATTTCTATAGGGACACTTCGTATCAGAAGAATTTATCATTTCAGCTCAATAAGAAGACAAGAAAGTGTTTTTTTTAATGCATGAAATTCATAAATAAAATCGAAGCAAATGTCAACATAATTGAAATACATAATATCAGTGATTACTTTTAAATGAAAATAAATGAAAGCGAAAAACAACGACAGCAATACTTCCAATCAGAACACACTACACTATTAGAAATATAATTTAATGGTTTTCTAAAACAAATTTTTAAATTACTATTAAAGGAAAATTCCTTATGAAATTCAAAAAAGGATAATAAAAGAAAAGATATCGATATTGCTTGCAAAAGTTAAGCACCTGGCACCAAAGGTACAGAAGAATTTCCTACTGCAGATGGAGCGGGGATTTGACCAAACACCATCCCGTGACGACCACCTAAAGGTCTACCGGGTATGTGACCTAAATAACGATATAATTGTGAAACGATGTAAGTTGAAGAAAGTTAAAGCGAATAATGAAAGGAACTGAATATAAAGAAAACCCTAAATAATCCAAAACTAATCCATATTTGCGCAGTTCTTACAAAAAAATCAACATCACAATATTATGAATTATTGTATGTAAATATAAAAGTAATCTACAGAACACTTCACATAATGCATTTAGTAAAAAGTGTCATAGGCGCAAATTCATTAAGGCTTTTTTATGTTATATAGTGGAGAGATTAATTTGCATTCAATTATATTGGTTTTTATAGTATAATGATTGATTTAAATCAATTGTATTTTATTTGGCTTCCAAAGGTTCATCGGAAAACCGTATAGAATATAACGATAAAATATCTGCATACTGTATAGAAAAAAAAATATATCAATATTCTATTGAATCGGATCGCCAGTTACACGAATTTTTAATTGTATGTATACATAAATCTCAAATATGTAAATAATTTCAAAATTTAAACAATTTCAAATTTTATTAAAAACCGGCTTAAGAACTAATTTCATATTGGTAAACATTTTTTTTTTTATTATTTTTATTATTCAAACGGTGCCTTTTGCTAACAAAAACCGTCCAAAAACATTCTAAGGTATTGTAAGCAATAATCTAGAATGAGTAAGCCTCTGGATTGTAGGCACTCAATTGGCAATATTGCTCAATTTGCTATTGCGCCATTTATTTACAATCAATCTTACTATTACTGTTAAAATAGAACGATCTTGGAAAGACGCATTAGAAGTAATATATATATAATTTGTATTCAACTCTATTGCGAAAGGGGAACTTTGTAACAAAAGAATTGAATTAACACTTCAGGTCAATATAAAAACAAAAAAGTGATTTTTTAAACTGCACATAATTTATGGATAAAATCAAAGCCAATGTTAATATAAAATAAACATATACTCTAAGTTATTACTTTTAAATGAAAAAAAGGAAAGTAAAAACAAAATATTAGAAATTTCATTTATATTATGCTAAAATAAATTTTTAAGTTAATTGTAAAAAAAACCTTTTACAAAAAAATAAGGACGATAAAAAAACTAATCGATATCGCTTGCAAAAGATAAACACCTGGCACCAAAGGTACAAAAGAATTTCCTACTGCAGATGGAACGGAGATTTGTCGAAATACCATCCCGTGACGACCTCCTAAAGGTCTACCGGGTATGTGAACTAAATAACGATATAATTGTGAAATGATGTAAGTTGAAGTTAAAGCGAGTAATAAAAGGAACTGAATATAAAGAAAACCCTAAATAATCCAAAACTATATCCATATTTGTACTGCTCGTAAAAAAAATCATCATCAATATTATGAATTACTTATGATCACTTTATATAATGCATTAAGTAAAAAGTGTCACTAGCGCAAATTAGTAAAGGTTTTTTTTATATAGTCGAGAGATTAATTCACACACAATTTTAATGGTTTTTATGGTCTTTTATGGCATTTTGTGGTCTTTTAGTTGATTTAAATGAATTGTAATGAATTGAGTAGTGGAATTAATTTCAAAATAAAAATTACTATTTGTATAGCGTATTGAATCGTGGTAACTTTTGAAGTGCAATGAGTGCTAGAAATGTATGTCTATGAGTTGACTGTTTCAAGTTGAATAGCAATTTTGTGAATTTGCAATAAAATTTTGTGTTAAAATTTTTAAAATATAAATATAATGAAAACAAAACAAATATATTTTGAATCAATTTTGAATTTGAACTAACCTTGTTGTGTTAATTGCACAACTGCAGCAGGTAATTGGGTTGAAACTGCCACAGGCGTTGCACCAACAGCTGGAATTTTGATTTCGGCTCCCTGGGGAAGACCAGTAATCAATGAAGACGTAACAGCGGTAGAGTGCGCGGGAACTGCATTTGTCGTATTAGTAGTTGTCAAGCTCCGCTTTCTTTCTATTCCAGTGACACCAGAAGCGGAAGGTGATTGAGATTGCGTATTCTACGATAAACATAAAATATATATTAAAAAAAAATAATAATAATGCAAAAAATTTATAAATTATAATGAAGTTCAGACAAATGCCTCGCAAATGCGAACATCCTGTAATAAGTAGAATCTCCCAAAAATAGATCGAATTCACTGATCAGTGACATTTTATCATCAAATTGAATTATATTATATGTATGTTCCAAATATACTAAGTATTCTTACCGATTTTGGAAAAATGTCTGTGTGGACTGACTGCTGTTGATTTAAACAGTTCACCCCAATTATTGTTGCTATATTTTCAGCTGTTTGCTGTTGCTCTGTTGCCGTATTCGTTTCCGCGGAAGGTGTAGTCAATCTTTCTTCATTCACTAGTTGATCTAACCGATAAGCATTGCAAAAGTTGATAAACTGCGAGCTAGGTGGTTTCTTTTTCCACGTTGGATAATCCATCATGTTGCCACCGCTTTGCAGGTAAAATAATTCGGCAACATGTTCAGAGTATCTGCAATAATCAACAGTTAATAAATTCAAATGCGTTTTTTATATAACAAACTTACTTTTCTTTAATGCTTCTTAAACGTAAATATTTTTGTTCTGTTATGAGTTTTTTCAATGTCTTGATATCTTGGTATGCTACTGACGTTGATAGTGCAACGTTTCGGGTACTTTCCTTCGTGGATACTATTGTGGGTAAAAGCGAATCAACCACGTTTCCGACCGAAACGTTTACCACACTTTCAGTGGGAGCTGAGTCTATTTTCAAATGCTTTACAAGTGATGAAGAGCTTGATGAAGATGCTGGTGTTATAGCTATCGAGAAGGAACTTGTTGGAATTTCAACTTGTTTTACGAAAGTGCTTTTTTGTAATTGTTGGCTTGGGTTCGACAATATTGCTGCTTCTCCTGCAACGTACTGAACAGGTACTTGCTGCATAAGATGCTGAGCCGGATTACTTGCTAATGACGAATTGATTACCGCAGATCCTCTCGAAAATGATGAATGTGAATGCTGATCAAACTCTTGTGATTGAAATTTTTGTTGCTGTGTAAACACTTGTTGAAAACTTCTATTTGATGTTCCAGGCAGAGATATAATTTCTGATGTACTGAAGGTTTTTGAGCAATCAACAACCGTCGCGTTTGAGGTTGCTATTGTTATGGCAGATTGCGTTATTGGCTTGCTTTCTGTAGATAAAGTTGATCTGCGGTCTGGCACAGCAGGAGGGGCCGGGCAGGGCCCTTGATGCCCCCCTCCTGCTGAATCACCTTCATTCATGTTTGATGCATCTGAAAAAAAATAAATAAGATAAAAGAATTGAAGAAATATATAATGCATATAAAAATACTCAAATATTGATCAAACTGACTTAAATTAATATCAGATTAATCAATAAAACTATACATATAGCAAACAATATTTTTTCTCTTCATAACTACATTTCATCATTAAACTCTTGCGAACATTCGATAAAAAGTATTACAAATTAAAATTCTAGATATTTTCTTACAGTGGTCAATATTACATATTTTTCCTCTTAAACCTCACGTTTTTCAATTTTTTGGCAGCCAAATGACGGCGTTGCAAAGTATAGTGGCTCAGGTATTTACGGCCGCCATGTTGGAATCGATGTCCTAATCAAACATAGACAACCCGATTTTTTTCTCATCTACACTACCATTGTCTACAACTCGTTTTACATACCTCAGACGTTTTTAATTAATCACAAATTTTCCGCTCGCCTATCAACCATCGAGAGCCAATTCGACAGTAAATATGAACGAAAAAGTTTGCAGATTAACTGAGCACGAAAATTTTTGATATAACTCACAAATGGCGCACAAAAAACCGTACAAACATTACTCGTACTAAAATTACATCTGCTCTGTCTGTGGGAAAATGGCGAGTGAATAATTTTTAAAATCTTCAACTTTTTTCTAACGGCAGACCACTTCTCTCTAGAGCCAAATAGTATATTTTGTCTCACGATGTGCCTGGATTATTCACATACTCATCGAACTACATCCTATTATAATATGTTGACGCGTTGAGAACATGGCGGAAACTGAAACGGTGGTGTAAAAACGCAAATTTTTATAACGACATCCGACACGGTTGCTAATTTGCTGAATACGTTCGTAATACTAATGTAATCGCGGCTGTGTGCCAAATAGTAGCATTTTTAACGAAAGTGGTAATAGATGTAGCTGTTCCGAATATTATTTCTCTTTCGAACAAAAATACGAACATTTGTTGTTTTTAGATTATTTTTCTATTTTATATATTAAGTATTAACACAGAGTAATACGACAATAGATTTCTAAAGGCCTCATTGGTAATAACGATACGAACACGAAACTAGACGAAACATCATCAAACACGCCTCGTTGAACAATTTTCGACTTGTAGAATAATAGCAAGTAATAGTCTTACCTGAACTCGCTTATTCAATTGAGTTTGTTACATTTTGTTTGTAAACAGGAATTTGAAATAACTCGAAATAACGTCACATGGACGTTTTTCAGTCACATCACATTTTCTCTCGTAGAGAGCAAAATTCAAAGATGGAACCCGAAATATTTGAAAAACTGTAGAAGAAATTTTTTTTATAAAGCACTGAAAAAATTTCCTCGACACAAAAATGGATTGAAAACATACTTTTTCAAACTTCACAAGAATATATATATGATCGCATGGCAACTCATTACTTTTTATAGGGGCGTTACTTAAATTTAATATAAATTGAGTCAACGAAAGCACAGGGTGATTGTACAAATGCGGTTTTTTTTGTAGCTGCGGTTCGTCGTCGTTTCGTTTCGGGCTCTCGTTATTCCTAATCAGGCCGTTGTAGCTTTTTGTAATTTTAAACTGTCAAACATCTGAGATTCGACGCTCCTACGCGAGTTATACCTCTCGCATATCGCGTAGAAACAAATTTGGAAATGTTGCCAACTTTTTATGTTCGAATCGAATTGAGGCGAAATTGACTTGTTCCCAATTCCAATTCCGAGGATTTTATATTGAATTCAAACCGGTGACAGAATGAGTCGTAAATTTGATTTCGATATGAATTTGGATTCAAATTTAATGAAACGTAAACCTCTAAGAGTAAATTACGTTCATTTCAGCATTAAAATATTGTCCAAGGCTTTAGTAATCCGTGGACATGTAAGTGTTTGTTATGGTCCAACTCGTCATGAGGTTTGATAAAATACGGAGTTCTGAAAATGTTCTCTCATGACCCAAAAGAATGAGAACAATTGAGTAAAATCTGTCAAAATGACTATTAATTGAAAAATGAATATTTAATAATAAATTGTTCAACGATTCAAAATTGTATGAAATTCATGAAAATTGAATTCAGAATATTGGGAAAAATTTAGCAAATTCGATTGTCCCATCTTGTTAGTTAACGATCTAACATGGTCATTGGTTATGTAAAAGCTTTAAAATGTCTTGCATTTATCTCGTCTCTGAGAAATTCATGTTTTTAATTTTTTTCATTCATTGCCTACAACCATTTAATAAAATTTTATTTAATTTATTTAAACGTCAATATTTCATAGTCAGTTTGACTTTTCGAAGTGGATTCGAATTCACTTTGTATTCGATCGAACTTGAGAACACGTCTTTTGAATTCGATCGAATTCCAATTCCGATATCGAATTGATTTCGATCGGAAATGGGAACATGCCTGATAATTCCATTACTAATTTCGAGTTTCTGTGAAAATAGTGTACGATTAAACTATTTTTGGGCCCCGAAATTTTGATTCATCTGAGACAAAACAATGCAGTGGCAACATTCCTCAATTCGTCACTCAATTATAATTTCTTGAGTCTCAAGTGGCTCCCTTTCCCGAAGGACTTTCATAGTCAGTTTTTGAATTTCTGAGTTGCCCTGTTAAATTTCCCCTTCGCACAGCTGTCACCAATTTTGACAGCCAGCAAAGTTGCTATCTTAACGCTAGTGCCTTTATTCACATTCTTCTTCAAAAAAATGCATCTCTTATTCTTCTTCCGAAATTATGTGAAAATAATTATGTTTTGAAAATCGTAATTCCTATACCTATGAGAGCCTTAAGGCAATATAAGTAATCTTTACAGTGCTCATTATCCATAATTTCATTTTCAAACAGTTTTGGTTTCCCAAAACAACATAATCACAAATTACATTTCTGTTATTATCTCAAATGTTCATGTTTGATAAATCTAATTGAGATGAAAAACATCTGATTTGTTTCACCAAAAGTTGACTTTTAGTGATGCCACTTCGTTACAAATAATTCACCTCTAAATGTTTCGGATTTCTTGGAATTTAAGAGATCATAGAAAATTTTTCACTTCACTTTTCTAAATGAGATATATATTTCAATTTTCCAAATAAATACAAATTGCCTTTACAACGCCCGAGAAACTTTAAACCCGAGACCGGTGACTTGCAATCTACGCGTTTAAAAACTAAACCACGGCCCCCACGTTTTTTAAAGCATTTCAGACATTTGATTTAGTTTCGTTCCACTTATACTTGCGCAAATAATGTATTATCCAAATAATAATACCCACATTTATCGACAAAAGATATGGCATTGCTGGTAATCTGTGTTGAGTAGGTTTCTTGTTAGATTTGTTCGTTCAGTTTGTTATTTTTGTTTATTATACTGTAAGATTTATAATTGGTTATTGTTAATATTATTGAAGTATGTTTTTATTATATGGAAAAATGGAATGGAATTCAAAAAAATTTTAATTCCTATTACAAACTGTACCATAACAAAATTTATTTTACATTTCAAATATGGCAACTAAATAAATATATATCCGCGTCTTTCAAATAAAAGTTTTCGGCACGGAACGGCAAGCACAGATAACTGTGACGGAAAGTCACCACTAACTAGTCCTTGATGCTGAATTCCGACCAGAGATGACAAGATGGGAAACTTCTGACAGATGTGAGATTTTGTTCACACGTATTGTGTCCATGAGTTCACCTAAATATTGCCACTTTTTTAAGGCTACCATATCTCATAATTTAGATTGGGGATATTTTTTCCAATTATTGGGAATTTTTTTCTATGTTTGACGGTTTATGGAATACAAGTAAATATTTCAGATTATAATTAACATTAGAATTCTAGTATTAAAATGTATATATTGAAGTACCAATTCAATATAATAAAAATAATTATTATTCTAGCAACATACGAATTGTTCCAAAAATGTATAAACATTGAGCTATACTCAATAAATATAACAGTAGGATATAAAATTCATAAAACATAACTATACATTTTTCACATGTTTTCTTATAAAAAATTCCGATAATAAATGAGAATTCTTCGTAGTGGCATCACAAAAACAATGTGTGGTGAAAAAACTCACAGCTGTTTCGACTAAATTATTTCAGTTTCGATTTTCGCTGAAAATCAGCCGAAAATCTAATTTTCGCTTTGGAATAACTGTCAAAAGAAAATCAGATTTTCGACTGATTTTCATCGAAAATCAATAAATTTTCGATTTGCAACCGTGGTTTTTGTTGAAAATAGTACTATTTCACAAAAGTCCTTTACCCTGATGTCATACTCGTTCCAACACAATGAAGAACGTGTGTAGAATACACACCAATTCAAAAGAAAGAAATACCGCCAAACGAAAATCAATTTTGTCGTGTGAACGGCCTTTTTGAAAATCTGATTTTCAGCCGAAAATTTGGCTCGTGTGAACGCACTATTAGGTTCATTCTGTAAAATGTATCCTATTTAAAAATGTTTAGAAAGAACCAAAGATCGTTTCTTCTCTTCCTCGTCAAGTTCTGTTGACTTTTAGGGGAAGCGATTCGAGTTTATGGAGAGGCGATTTGAGATTTGTACCTGTACCTATTTAGAAAATACACAATACAGTTATAAAATCTCAAGAGTTTGGCATCTGGTAATCTGTGATGATCGCTTTGACGGCATTGGAAGGTTCGGAGCTGACGAATTACGTTATTAAAATATTGCGAAAATACGGTCTCAACACGGTTCGCGATCTTTTGATCTCAGATGTTGACAACTTGTGCAAGATCACCAATTTATCTAAACCTTCTCTATTAAGCACAAAACATGATGTTCTTGAACGATACTGCCCCCAGCCAGTGGAAATGTCTCGTTTATATTTAAATGTGGTTGAGAAATCACTGGTCTATTATCAATCCGGTATTCATAGGTATGTAAATATGTTTAGTCTCTTTCTAATGCATACTGATTTTAAAAAAAATGTATTATTCGGATATTTTCCAGTTTAGATGCGATCCTAGGAGGTGACGGATTTTGTGGGGGGAGTTTATTGGAAGTCTGTGGTTTTACCGGAATTGGAAAGACCCAATTATGCCTAACAATTGCTGTAAACTTTGCTGGTAGTTACAAACGGAATGTTCTTTATATAGATGCTAAATCGGATTGCTTAGGTTCGCGAATTTATAAAATTCTTAAGAGTAGAAAGGTTACTAAATTCGAAATGGGACAAATAATGCTGAGAATAAAGTATCAGCGTGCACTTTCAGTACACGACATATTAAATATTTTCGAATCATTTCTTCAAAAACTGGAAGAAAATTGTCCAGACACTATGAAAATAAAACTAATCGTAATCGATTCCGTATCTGCATTGTGGTTGCACGTTTTTGCTACAGAACAACTACTAAATGGTAAGCTCTGAAGCTCTTATTTATGTTTCTTTTAATTTTATTCTTTTTAGGAATGTATGAATTATCAAGATTGGCAAATGTAATGCAGAAGTTATCCAATAAATTTTGCATAGTCTTCATATTTGTTAATGTGCTAGTTCCAGTAAAAAAACAGTCACTAAAAATAGAAGGTACACATAGTCTTTTTTATAAGAGTTTATGTTAAATTTTTAGAGGTATTCACGATCCGTAAAAAAGGCCAAATAGCTGAAGAGTTAAATTCCCAGTGCACATCGAGATAATTGAATGAATCACTAAAGCTAGCATTTTAGCATTGCCAAACATATTTTGCATTTCACTTAATCTAAAATATAAGAGGAAATATATAAAGTTTTTTTGTTCAACATTTACAATTTAGTACAATTACAATACATATTTTTACAAATGATAGCATGACCCTTAAAAGTAAATTTCCCTGAAAGCAAAGATGCTGCTGCATTTGCATTGGATTGTGAATACCCATAATAAATTGTTTTTAATATTAAAAATAATTTCATTACGTAGTAAACGAACACGAGGAAGATACCGATGATGATAGCGAATATATGGAGGCAAACCCTTTTTCTCTTGTAAAACCAGCATTAGGCAACTTTTGGCTCGGAGTGCCCACAGTTAGACTCATTGTAGAATCATCAACATTATCAGCATCTGGTAATAACTGTGTATTCAGAGACGTCCGAGTATTAAAAAACAGTTTTGGAAAGACTGGAGAAATATGTCACATAAGCATCACGGACTCGGGAATTGTTTAAACGCACGATTAAGCACTCTTTGCTTTTTTATTGGACATCATGGAACTCTTTCCAGCGATGCGTTTTCGATTTCTTCCCGAGGAAACCACTTGATTTGGCGTATCGATGTTTTTATTTATATGTTCTCCTAAACATATATTATTTCGTTGTTGCTCCAAATCTAATGCTGAATTACTGTACTAAAAACAGAGATTTATATAATTTAATAATAATGTAAATAATGTTAAAACCCCACTTACAGAATCAAAATTGTCTATCAATAAAATGTCTTCCGAAACTGAATTATAACTAATTGTACTCAAATCAGAGTCGTGTGCATAGCTACATTTACTACCAAACCGACAACGTCCTTTTCGATAATTCCAACAGATTTTGCGCCCATTTTTCTCAATTTGATGCTCGTCTTTGTTGACCATCTTTACATGTTTCTCCAGAACCGCGAACTTTGCGTTTTCGGCATCAAGGAATGGATTTTTGAACACATCTCCCGTATTTTTCAGAGTTGCTGAGGTCAGCAGTTGATATGCACTAGGCAATGTCGATGTAGTGCTACTATAAATACCTTTTGTTTATTATTTGTGGATAATTGTATAGTTAGCAGACCATTTTACTGTTTTTATATCCTGTTTTTCAAGATCACATTCTGACAACGAGCTGGAGGAACTACTGTAGTCAGCAACCAATGACATTCAAAATTATTTAAATATGGTTCTTAAAAAAATATGTTTAAAAACACAAATCAAAAATTATTTGATTAAAACACTATTGCAAACACAAACGTTATTTTACTAGTGATGGGAATTATTCGATAGTTGTAAACTATTCATTTATGCGATAGTTCTTTCATTTGAACCATTCGTTCAATACTATAATTATTCGATAGCTCTGAACATTAGTTACTGTTTTTTCAACTAGTTACTATTTTGTTAATGAATGATTTAAGAAGTTTTTGCTCAAGTAAGGTGGGTTGGGAGAATTGAGGTAACGTAGAGAGTAAAAACTTCTGCGAACTGAGAGACGGGGCTTGTAACAAGTTAAATAAAAAAGGCAGTGGCTACTTTTTAAAATAGTACTCAAAAAACGGAACAAAATCCACTACAAAACAACTTTAAAAAATCGCACCGATTTTCTCAAAAATTGAAAAGCCGAAACTCTGATAGAGAGGGAGAGTTCAAAAGAGGTCATTGTTCTCTCATTTGAGGTAACATAGACGTAGATACCAAAATCGAATAGGGTCCTACGCCACCTTATGGCATGTTCACACGGAGCTGATTATCGACCCAAAATCGATTTTCGCTGAAAATCAGCCGAAAATGTGATTTTCGCCCTGGAATTACTGTCAAATGAAAATCAGATTTTCGGCTGATTTTCATCGAAAATCAAGAAATTTTCGGCTTGCAACCGTGGTTTTTGTTATAAATAGTACTATTTCACAAAAGTCCTTTACCCTGATGTCATACTCGTTCCAACACAATGAAGAACAACAATGTGTGTAGAATACACACCAATTCAAAAGAAAGAAATACCGCCAAACGAAAATCTGACGTATGAAAATCTAATTTGTCGTGTGATTTTTTCAAAATCTGATTTTCAGCTAAAAATTTGGTCGTGTGAACGCACTATTAACTGGCTGAACAGAATGAGAAGTAGTAGCTGTAGTACAAAGTCGTACGACATCAGCTGTTCGGTATGACGCTTACGACTTCGAAAAATGCGCCCACAATTATGCCGCGCGTCTTGGTCATATGGCACAATAGTGACGCGTTATTCTAATTCTTTTGGTATTCGATATTTATTAGTTCTATTAACAAAATAACGAAATACGAAACAAATATTTAAAATTTATTATATTTGTATATAAGAACATTATTTCGCAATAAAGTGGAGACAACTCGTTCAGATATTGATATGCTTTTGAATTTAATAATATTATTCACAACATTGTACGGTACCGATTACCGAGAAACATTTAGTACATTTGACACGTAAACTTGAATAACAACATACAAAAAATTTTAATATTTGTGATTGGAATAATTTTTTTGTTTTCTTTTATTACCTCAATTATATTTTCTGTTTTGTCATCCATTTTCTCAAATCAAATACCCGAATATAAATTGTAATGATACAACTGTCAGAAGTAAAGAAAAAGTTCAAGTTGAGTCAACTTGCGTGTCTTCGCTTACTACCAGCGGCAGAGTACTCATTCTGTTCACTCTCCACATATTCAGTACATTTCAACTTTTGACAGCTCGTACTTCTTTACTGCAAGCGTCTCAATATGTTCAGCCAGTAACTGACGTTTTGAATAATCGCATAAGGCCAAGTTACGCATACTCGCGGCAAGCCATTTGACAAAATATCCCAATTTTCAACCACAAAAAGAAAGATATTTCTATGTTCTAGTGAAAAACTAATGGTACCTCGTGGTCAGCGTCACAGATTACCAGATATGAAACTTCTGACATTTGAGGCTAAACGTCAAAAAAAATCTCTTTTTTATGCGATTGGTGAATACACAGATTGTGTACGTGAGTTCACCTCTTAAACATCAAATATAGCGCAATGTCATATCTTTTGTTGATAAATGTGGGTATATTAGTACATTTTTTGGAATTTGGTTCACTTTCTCTGCCACACTAATAGTGTGCAAGTCACAGATTCTCAGATATGAAATGCTTTAAAATACGTGGAGGTATCATCGGTGGCTAAATGCATTGCTTTCGAGTCGACAGTGTCGGGTTCACTTCCCGTTTCGGGAACATCAATTCTTCTGTACGGCCTCCACATCTCGGCGAGTAATGCTAGTATTACTTGCAATGAAAAAACTCTCACCCCAGACGTTCGGATGCGGCATTAGACTGTCTTTCGGCATTAGACTATCTTTCATTGGTGTAAAACATTACAAACGCACAACACAAATTATTACCCTTCGTGTGCTGTAAGGCCAATAGTTTCTATTTGTTTTTGTGATTTGAAATATATATCTCATTTGTAAGTGCAAATTTTATTCAATCTCTAATCCGAAACATTTTGAGGTGAATTGTTTGTAACGAAGTGGCATCGCTAAAAGTCAACTTTTGGTAAAACAAATCAGCTGTTTTTCATCTCAATTAGATTTACCGAACATCAAAAATTTGGAAAAATTACAGAAATGTAATTTGTGATTATGTTGATTTGGGAAATCCAAATTGATTGAAAATTGAACTATAGCTTTTGGGCATAGCCTAGATTGCGTATATTGCCTTGAGGCTCTAACAAGTAAGGGAGGAAGGATTTCAAAAATTTTAAATTTTCACATTCTTTCTCAAGAAGAACAAGAGATGCAATTTCAGACAGCGGAGGTGAACTTTGGTGAATAATGAAGCGCAAAATGTAGGTTCCAAAAAAATCCGCTGGCGCTATTTCGTGTTTTTCACACACACCATCAAACCATTTTAACAACCACATACAAGCGGCATTTCTAGCAAATTTACAAAAACAAAATGCACGTGAATTACCACATTACCATTGTCGGTAGTATGTAGTTATCAAAAAATTCAAATTTTTTTACTTTATGTTTTTTTCTCTCTCTTACTTCTTTTAATATTTTAATGTTAATTTCATATAAATGGAATACGCTGGCCACAGATTACCAGATATGAAACATCTGACATTTGAGGCTAAACGTCAAAAAAAATCTCTTTTTTATGCGATCGGTGAATACACAGTTTGTGTACGTGAGTTCACCGCTCAAACATCAAATTTAGTGCAATGCCATATCTTTTGTCGATAAATCTGGGTATTTTAGTACATTATTTGGAATTTTGTTCACTTTCTCTGCCATACTAAAAGTGCGCAAGTATAAGTGGAATGAAACTAAATCAAATGTCTGAAATTCTTTAAAAAACGTGGGGGCCATGGTTTAGTTTCTACACGCGTAGATTGTAAGTCACCGGTCGCGGGTTCAAAGTTTCTCGGGCGTTGTAAAGGCAATTTGTATTTATTTTGAAAATTGAAATATATATTTCATTTAGAAGTGAAAAATTTTCTATGATCTCTTAAATTCCAAGAAATCCGAAACTTTTAGAGGTGAATTATTTGTAACGAAGTGGCATCGCTAAAAGTCAACTTTTGGTGAAACAAATCTGCTGTTTTTCATCTAAATTAGATTTATCAAACATGAACATTTGAGATAATAACAGAAATGTAATTCGTGATTACGTTAGGTTGGGAACCAAAATTGGTATTTATATTGCTTTAAAACTCACATAGGTAAAGGAATTACGATTTTCAAAACATAATTATTTTCACATAATTTCGGAAGAAGAAGAAGAGATGCAATTTTTTGAGCGAAAAGGTGAATAAAGGCATTGAGGTGACTTTTGGAAGGGTTTTTTGATAGTTCCAAAAACGACCAGCGGCGCTTTAAGGGGTTTTTGATAGTTCCAAAAACTACCACTGTCGCTATTTTCAATATTTTCACACAAACCATCAAACCATTTTAACAACCACATATAAGCGGTATTTCTAGTTTCATATCTGGTAATCTGTGGTTAATACACCCTTCCTTCAGTACTATTGAACTGAAACCTTCGTTTACTTAACAGTTAAATGGTACAACACATTTACATTCAATGCATCTTCACTATAACCTCGTTATCAATCGTTTAAACGATAGGAGGATTCAGACTAAGTCTCGTAGGAGCGTAGAATACGTGCAAATTTGGTTTTGTAATCTACGAATCTACGATCGTACGCGAGTTGTACCTTTCGTAGATCGCGTAGAATCAATTTTGTAAATGTTGCAAACCTTTGCAGTGAAACAAAACATAAATATTTTTGCAAAGAAGCGAAATAATTGTGAATAAAACAACTAACAATAGCACATACAAATAGTATTATTATTAATACACAATTCCATTAAAAATGTCGAATTTTTGAATGAAAGGGATTTTTCAAACTATAGTTAGACCAACTTTTATATAAAATGAGAAAATTTGTGTGCGATGTTCACACATTTTAATTATAACTTTTAGAATTATACTAACAACATTTTTTTTTATATATTTATGCATGAAAAATCATAAATTATTATAACATTCCTCAAAGACGGGCAATCTGTTCAAATATATGCAGCACCTCTCCAAATAAATTTACATCGTCTGATCAGGGTCCAGACATGTCGAGAGTACGAGACTTACGAGTACGAGCCTACGAGACTGAGTCTGAAAATGTATTGTTATATACTGACATCATTGTTTAATCGTTTTATTAGTTGATCATATTTCTCCTTTTCGCACGCTATAACATAATTATTTAGACATAAATAGTTTTATTTTCCAAAATGCATAATGTTTTATGTGAATATGAATGAATTTATTAAATTTTCGGATTCAAGAAATTATAATTGAATGACAAATTGAAGAATGTTGCCACTACATTGTATTTTCTCATATGAATCGAAACTTCGCGCCCCAAAAATAGTACTATCGGAAAATTTTTTCACAGAAATTCGAAATTTTGAAAGGAATTGTGTATTATAATACTTTATAATATTTTTATGTACAATTGTTAGTTGTTTTATTCACAAATATTTCACTTTTTTGCAAAAATATTAATGGTTTGTTTTCACTGCAAAGGTTGGCAACATTTACAAAATTGTTTCTACGCGATCTACGGGAGGTACAACTCGCGTAGGAGCGTCGATGTTGACAGCAAAGATTAAAAGATTGGAAACTCTTGACAGATGTCAAATCCTCGGCTCTTTTTTATGAGATTTCGTTCACACGTATTGTGTCCATGAGTACACCAAAATAATGTAAATTTTATAAGGCTACCATATCTTGTAATTAAGAATGGGGATATTTTATTCAGTTATTGGGCATTTTTTTCTTTTTTGGATGGTTTATTCAATAAAACTGAAATTATGTATATTTCCAATTATATTGTTAATATTAAAATTCTATCATTAAAATTAATATTTTGATTTGCAAATTCAATATAACTGATATAATAATTATACCAGCAAGAGAAGAATTATTTCAAAAATGTATAGAAACTGCAAGTATAATAATTTAAGAGTATTAAATTCACAAAACATAACTATACATTTAGTTTTTTTCACATGTTTTCTTATAAAAAATTCCCATAACAAATGAGAATTCAGAGATGGGGAAATCCAATTTCCGCACAGTGGCATCACAAAAACAATGCGTGGTGAAAAAAATCACAGCTGTTTGAAGTAAATTATTTCATTTTCTGAAATGAAATTTCTTGAAAAATACCCATTTTTAAATTCGATTTTTGGGGCTAAAAGACCATATTTAACAAAAGTTAAAATCTAAAACTTGATACGAAAATGTTTTTTAGGGAAGACATGGAATATATGGCAGTAAACTTCCTTATTACTAATATTTCAAATTCAAGTTTCTTATGAATATGAAGAAGAAGAACAAGAGCCAAAATGACAGTTGTCGGCAAGGGGTCTACTTGAGGTGAATATAGGGTCTACTAGAGTTGAATATGGGGTCTACTAGAGTTGAGTATAGGGTCTACTAGGCTTGAGTTTCTGTTTTGTCTGACAGTTCAAACCACAGATTACCAGATATGAAACTTCTGACATTTGAGGCTAAACGTAAAAAAAAAATCTCTATTTTTATGCGATTGGTGAATACACAGAATGTGTACGTGAGTTCACCTCTTAAACATCAAATATAGTGCAATGCCATATCTTTTGTTGATAAATATGGGTATATTAGTACATTATTATGAATTTTGTTCACTTTCTCTGCCACACTAATAGTGTGCAAGTCACAGATTCTCAGATATGAAATGCTTTAAAATACGTTTAGGTATCATCGGTGGCTAAATGCATTGCTTACGAGTCGACAATGTCAGGTTCACTTCCCGCTTCGGGAACATACATTTTTCTTTACGGCCTCCACATCTCGGCGAGCAATGCCAGTATTACTTGCAATGAAAAAACTCTCACCCCAGATGTTCGGATTCGGCATTATATGGCGTTCTCACTGAGCTCATTTAACAGTTAAATTAAAAAGGAGCATTTCATTTAACAGGTGCGTTCACACAAAAATAATGAAGTTAAATCTGACAGCACTTTGTTTACATATGAACAGCTGTTTGCATATTCAATTTGTTTTTTGAAGTCGCTGAAATTTGGCAAATAGTCCGAAAATAATGAAATATCAAAGCTTTCGTTCATGTTTCTCAACATTTTTAAACAGTACATATATTTAATGGATATTATTTATTTAACTATTCATAATTTATGACGAGTAACTGAAACTGGGTGTGAAGACGGCGACGCATCCAACGCAGCTGAATCCAGGGTATCGCGATGAAACGATGAGGAGGAGGAGAAGATAAAACGAGCTGCTGATGTTGGTGCTGATAACGTTGATGCTGTTGTTGGAGCTTCTGAAGGAGCTGCAGATAAAAATTAAAAATATATTAATTCATAGAACATAAATGTATTAAATTACTTGGTCTTGCTTGTAATTGGTTGTGAAATTTATTCCGCAACTCCAAAGCGGTCACCTCACAAACATAATTGAAAATTGGCAAAGCCGCCATCACTTGGAAGATGTAAACAAACCTCAAAATTTCTTATTTTGATTTTGAAATGCCAAATTTATTAGTCTGTTTAATCAGAAAACTATCTTTTTCCTTCAATACTATTGAATTCAACCCTGCGTTTAACTCGTCAAACTTCGTCGTAAACCATTTACCAGTTAAATCGAACAACAACAACTACACTCCATTTAACATAATTAAAACTTCATTATCAATCGGTTTTGACCATTTAACTTCGTTAAGTCCTGTTAAATGAGCTCAGTTGGCGTTCACATTAGACTGTAGATATCTTTCATTGGTGTAAAACATTACAAACGCACAACACAAATATTTGCCCTTCGGATGCTGTAAGGCCAATAATTTGTATTTGTTTTTGTGATTTGAAATATATATCTCATTTGTAAGTGCAAATTTTATTCAAAAAATTTGGGAAAATTACAAAAATGTAATTTGTGATTATGTTGGTTTGGGAAATCCAAATTGATTGAAAATTGAATTACAGCTTTTGGGCATTGCCTAGATTGCTTATACTGCCTTAAGGCTCTAATAAGTAAGGGAGGGAGGAAAACCAAAACTTCACATTCTTTCTCAAGAAGAACAAGAGATGCAATTTCAGACAGCGAAGGTGAATTTTGGTGAATAATGAATAAGCTCGGAGATGCTTAAAAAAGCTCGAAGATGATCGAGTGTTCGAAGAAGCTCGAAAGACCGGGCCAGGTCCGAGCTGCCCGGGCATCGGGTTCACTGGTATAAAGGGGCAACTATATTAAAAATTGGGTAGCATATGGCTTTCTTTTCTCGTAAAAATCTCGCTTATAAAATGAGTCCAAAAAAGTCAATCTTTAAATTGTAAAAAATAACAGATTTCTATTAAACCGTGAAAAAGTATAGATTTTAATTAGGTTTAAAATCTTTTTTGTTTTCGTTGGATTTTCTTTTTGTTTAGTTTTAATTTATGAACAATAAAAACGCTTTATATTAATATTTTGATCTCAAATTTGCACAATGATAAAAGTCAACAATCTGATAAACGCAAACACTCGCGGTTTTAAATAGTTGACGTTATCACGAGTGTACTGTATAATAGGGTGGGTCGAGAAAAAAAATCATAATTGTCCACCCCTAATAGTGCGTTCACACGAGTCAAATTTTCGGCTGAAAATCAGATTTTCGATTTTCATATGTCAGATTTTCGTTTGGCGGTATTTATTTCCTTTGTATTGGTTTGTATTCTACACACGTTGTTGTCGACTTCTTCATTGTGAAGAAACATATTAATGGTTTGTTTTCACTGCAAAGGTTGGCAACATTTACAAAATTGTTTCTATATAACTATATAACTGATATAATAATTATACCAGCAAGAGAAGAATTATTTCAAAAATGTATAGAAACTGCAAGTATAATAATTTAAGAGTATTAAATTCACAAAACATAACTATACATTTAGTTTTTTTCACATGTTTTCTTATAAAAAATTCCCATAACAAATGAGAATTCAGAGATGGGGAAATCCAATTTCCGCACAGTGGCATCACAAAAACAATGCGTGGTGAAAAAAATCACAGCTGTTTGAAGTAAATTATTTCATTTTCTGAAATGAAATTTCTTGAAAAATACCCATTTTTAAATTCGATTTTTGGGGCTAAAAGACCATATTTAACAAAAGTTAAAATCTAAAACTTGATACGAAAATGTTTTTTAGGGAAGACATGGAATATATGGCAGTAAACTTCCTTATTACTAATATTTCAAATTCAAGTTTCTTATGAATATGAAGAAGAAGAACAAGAGCCAAAATGACAGTTGTCGGCAAGGGGTCTACTTGAGGTGAATATAGGGTCTACTAGAGTTGAATATGGGGTCTACTAGAGTTGAGTATAGGGTCTACTAGGCTTGAGTTTCTGTTTTGTCTGACAGTTCAAACCACAGATTACCAGATATGAAACTTCTGACATTTGAGGCTAAACGTAAAAAAAAAATCTCTATTTTTATGCGATTGGTGAATACACAGAATGTGTACGTGAGTTCACCTCTTAAACATCAAATATAGTGCAATGCCATATCTTTTGTTGATAAATATGGGTATATTAGTACATTATTATGAATTTTGTTCACTTTCTCTGCCACACTAATAGTGTGCAAGTCACAGATTCTCAGATATGAAATGCTTTAAAATACGTTTAGGTATCATCGGTGGCTAAATGCATTGCTTACGAGTCGACAATGTCAGGTTCACTTCCCGCTTCGGGAACATACATTTTTCTTTACGGCCTCCACATCTCGGCGAGCAATGCCAGTATTACTTGCAATGAAAAAACTCTCACCCCAGATGTTCGGATTCGGCATTATATGGCGTTCTCACTGAGCTCATTTAACAGTTAAATTAAAAAGGAGCATTTCATTTAACAGGTGCGTTCACACAAAAATAATGAAGTTAAATCTGACAGCACTTTGTTTACATATGAACAGCTGTTTGCATATTCAATTTGTTTTTTGAAGTCGCTGAAATTTGGCAAATAGTCCGAAAATAATGAAATATCAAAGCTTTCGTTCATGTTTCTCAACATTTTTAAACAGTACATATATTTAATGGATATTATTTATTTAACTATTCATAATTTATGACGAGTAACTGAAACTGGGTGTGAAGACGGCGACGCATCCAACGCAGCTGAATCCAGGGTATCGCGATGAAACGATGAGGAGGAGGAGAAGATAAAACGAGCTGCTGATGTTGGTGCTGATAACGTTGATGCTGTTGTTGGAGCTTCTGAAGGAGCTGCAGATAAAAATTAAAAATATATTAATTCATAGAACATAAATGTATTAAATTACTTGGTCTTGCTTGTAATTGGTTGTGAAATTTATTCCGCAACTCCAAAGCGGTCACCTCACAAACATAATTGAAAATTGGCAAAGCCGCCATCACTTGGAAGATGTAAACAAACCTCAAAATTTCTTATTTTGATTTTGAAATGCCAAATTTATTAGTCTGTTTAATCAGAAAACTATCTTTTTCCTTCAATACTATTGAATTCAACCCTGCGTTTAACTCGTCAAACTTCGTCGTAAACCATTTACCAGTTAAATCGAACAACAACAACTACACTCCATTTAACATAATTAAAACTTCATTATCAATCGGTTTTGACCATTTAACTTCGTTAAGTCCTGTTAAATGAGCTCAGTTGGCGTTCACATTAGACTGTAGATATCTTTCATTGGTGTAAAACATTACAAACGCACAACACAAATATTTGCCCTTCGGATGCTGTAAGGCCAATAATTTGTATTTGTTTTTGTGATTTGAAATATATATCTCATTTGTAAGTGCAAATTTTATTGAAAAAATTTGGGAAAATTACAAAAATGTAATTTGTGATTATGTTGGTTTGGGAAATCCAAATTGATTGAAAATTGAATTACAGCTTTTGGGCATTGCCTAGATTGCTTATACTGCCTTAAGGCTCTAATAAGTAAGGGAGGGAGGAAAACCAAAACTTCACATTCTTTCTCAAGAAGAACAACAGATGCAATTTCAGACAGCGAAGGTGAATTTTGGTGAATAATGAATAAGCTCGGAGATGCTTAAAAAAGCTCGAAGATGATCGAGTGTTCGAAGAAGCTCGAAAGACCGGGCCAGGTCCGAGCTGCCCGGGCATCGGGATCACTGGTATAAAGGGGCAACTATATTAAAAATTGGGTAGCATATGGCTTTCTTTTCTCGTAAAAATCTCGCTTATAAAATGAGTCCAAAAAAGTCAATCTTTAAATTGTAAAAAATAACAGATTTCTATTAAACCGTGAAAAAGTATAGATTTTAATTAGGTTTAAAATCTTTTTTGTTTTCGTTGGATTTTCTTTTTGTTTAGTTTTAATTTATGAACAATAAAAACGCTTTATATTAATATTTTGATCTCAAATTTGCACAATGATAAAAGTCAACAATCTGATAAACGCAAACACTCGCGGTTTTAAATAGTTGACGTTATCACGAGTGTACTGTATAATAGGGTGGGTCGAGAAAAAAAATCATAATTGTCCACCCCTAATAGTGCGTTCACACGAGTCAAATTTTCGGCTGAAAATCAGATTTTCGATTTTCATATGTCAGATTTTCGTTTGGCGGTATTTATTTCCTTTGTATTGGTTTGTATTCTACACACGTTGTTGTCGACTTCTTCATTGTGAAAATCTGATTTTCATTTGACAGTATTCCAAGGCGAAAATCAGATTTGCGGCTGATTTTCAGCGAATCGGATATTTAATTGCATTTTTGAAAGTGAATATTGTTGAAGTGTAGTGCAAATTTTGAATATTAGGACGAGTGGAATTTCTCTAATAAAAATATTAGATATATTTTATTTAAAAGATCGAACCACCCTCAAGAAGGTAGATATATGTATGTGCCCAAGAAATCAACCAATGTTTTTAGGAAGAATAATGACTATTTGGATGGATATATATATACGTAAGTACAGTAGTGGTCCAGTATAACGAATGATATAATGTCCAGGATTCGTTCGTTATATCGAAAATTCTCGATATAACGAACATATTTCGTTTCATAAATATTAGCATAGTAGCAAGTTGAACTCTGTTCGTATTAAACTAATTCATTTATTAACAAAAAACGGAAAAAAATTATATACATGAACAAAATTATTTATTTTTAGAAAGAAAAAATATTTTTTTTACTAGAATTCGTAATATAGAATACTAAATTTTTGAACCGTTCGTTATTTAGAGTCATCAATGGACTAGAAAAAAGCGTTCGTTATACTGGACATTCGTTATATCGGCATTCGTTATACTGGACCACCACTGTATAATATTTCAATTATATTACTAATAAAATTTATGTAAAATAATTTAACTTTTTCAGTTGTAAGGCAAAATATCGCACAGCTTCCAAGAAGAGGAAACTGTGCAACTATGAAGTTTCTTTCCGGTAAGGAATTTTTTTTTGATAAGTCCCATTTGCCGATGTTTAAAGTTATAGCCTTTTATAATTTATGGCTACAAAATATGGAATTAAAATCAATAATTCCGGAATTCAGGAGAGCACATTTGGCCGAAGAAAGTATCACAGAGGACACCGGGTTGAAGGCCAATGGGTTTTCGGTGGAGTCGAGCGAGATTCAAGGAATTGCTTTCTTGTTCCTGTTGAGAAGAGAGACAAAGAGACTCTTTTCCTAATAATTAAGAGGTGGATCTTGCCAGGAACAACTATTATTTCCGATTTCGGAAGGGTAAGGAGAATGTAATTTAATTTAATTTAAAATTTTTTTTTTTTTAATATTTGTTTATTTACAATCTATTTAAATAATAATGAGCAAATTTGATTACATAAATTTAACAGAGTTTTTTGAACTTCATTAAGTCCAAAAATACAATGACCATATATAACATTACCAACAACTTAAATATAATAACATACTTAAAATAGCTATATGTACGTACTTATTATCTAAATGGTAAATCTAGTGTATGATATCTTTTAAGTCTTTTAATTTCATTAGAAAAAATCTCATAATTTAAATTTATTTACAGGCGTATGACTGTGCATCAGGCTAAGTGCATCATAAAGTTAATCATAGGCTTCATTTTAAAGACCCAGAGACGGGACACCATACGAACACGATTGAGGGTTTATGGCGACATGCTAAAAATTCGTTGCCCCAATTTCAAAAAATTCCATTTTGAGGGATTTTTGTACAGATTTATGTTTTTGAAAAAACAAAATAATAATAGGCTAGATGCCTTTTTTAAAATTGCTGGAGAGTTATATGACCCCTGCAAAGAAGAAAATAACATAACATAAATGAAGAAGAATTCGATTTCATATTCGAATATATAAACAATATATAATATATAAACAATATTTAAAATCATACATTTCATGTTTCATTTAAATTATTTAAAATATGTATTCAAATTTTAAATACAGAAGAGACTTGGATTCCGGAAGTACTATTGGATCGCGTAGCCGGTGTTAAGCATAAGCGCGGCCGAAGGCCACCACACGCAGAAGGGACTTGAATTCATGAAATATATTTTAAAAAACAAGAAAATATAAATGGCAAATAAGATATCTAAACTACTAGTAAAGTATACATAATGTATAAAAATACAGATTATTGTTGGTCTTTACAGCCCTCTAGGGGTTTTGACCGAGCTACTCGCAATCATTGGTGTTGTGCGTTTGTAATGTTTTACCTCAATGAAAGAGACCTACAGTTTAATGTCGAATCCGAACGGCTAGGGTGAGAGCTTTTTCATGGCAAATAATACTCTCTGAAGTTTTCCATTGCTCGACGAGAGGAGGAGGCCGTAAAGAAATATTGATGTGATGTTGGCGGAGCCGGAATCGAACCTCGGCCTCGCGGACTCTTAGGCAACGACGGCCCCCTCTTATAATGTACTACAGTTTTAAAAAATTTATTTTTTTTTAGTTTTAAGTTGACTCTGTAAGATTAAGTGTTACTGTAAGGGACTCAGGCTCAGAGATTTTATTGGCCAAGTCAGTGACTTATAACGCCATCGCCAATTATTTTTATTTGTATTCAAATATTTGATAGGAGAAATAGTATGAATAGTGAAAAAGCCTTGGCACTGGCGGGATTTTAACCCACAACCTCAGTTTTTCTGGCACAGCACTGACTGGCACAGCACTGACTGGCACTGTGCCACTGACGACCCCTTTAAAAAATTTACTCAGTCTGAGTATCGTGAAGCACAGATTACTAGATTTGAAACTTCTGACAATTGAGGCTACACGTCAAAAAATACGGTTGTTTTTTGTAAAATATTTATAGTAAAGTTCCACAATTTTAAAAATGTGAAAACTTTAAATATTAACATCAGAAAAAATTACTGGAGCAGGACTATTTCTTCCAACAAGACAATGATCCCAATCACACTGGGATCATGCGCATGTGGTTGCTGTGCGTTCACACGAGCCAAATTTTCGGCTGAAAATCATATTTTTGCCGTTCACACGACAAAATTGATTTTCATACGTCAGATTTTCGTTTGGCGGTGTGTATTCTACACACGTTGTTGTCGACTTCTTCATTGTGTTGGAATGAATATGACATCAGGGTAAAGGATTTTTGTGAAATAGTACTATTTTCAACAAAAACCACGGTTGCATATCGAAAATTTCTTGATTTTCGATGAAAATCTGATTTTCATTTGACAGTTATTCCAAGGCGATTTTCAGCGAAAATCGATTTTGGGCCGAAAAGCAGCTCCGTGTGAACATGCTATAATACACCGCACATGATCAAAACACCTCACAGAGTCCAGATATTAATCCAATAGAGCACCTGTGGGCTTATCTAGCAGAAAAAATTAGGAGCCATGCCATTGCATCCAAAGAAAGCCTCAAAAGAGCATTAATTTGCGAATGGAACCGTATTCCACAGGAATTGTGCCAAAAGTTGGTGGAATCAATGCAAAAAGTGGTAAAAGTGTATATTATATCTATCGTACTAAGTTCGTACCATAATGCTTTTGTGGAATTAAAAACGTGCCTTATATTACTTTTAAATAAAAATCACATATAAATTAATGTTTTTTAGTAACTTTTTTAACTTAATTCTAATAATGAATCTTCAATTCGCTGGAAAATTCATACTTTCGGAAAATTATTTCACATATAACAGTAAAATACATGCTTGTTTTAAGGAAATGAGTTTGTTCGAATACTTTTGTGAATAACTGTATGTACATTTTTCTGAATGAATTGGAATATTTAGAACACTATTAAACAGTTTGGGACACATACATTTTTTTTAATTTGGCTCTGAAGGATCGATCAACCACTGGTTGAAACGTTTTTTTTTTTTACTCAGATAGAAGGTCATTATTAACTATAACTAACTATCTATCTATTAACTATCGAACTAATTGACTATGAGTCGAGGAAGATTTCTGTCACTTTTAATCAATTTTCGATAGCATTCAGATCAAGGATGTGTTAATCCTTTATGTGACACTAAAAGTTCTACATTTTCTCCGGAAAAAAGCATTTTCAAGAAATCCATTATTATTTTTGGTGTAAAAATGAGTTGTAAACGTTGAACAAGTGCAAGTGTACTTATTTGTATGGCCAGCAAATCAAACACTTTTTAGAGAAATACAAATTTACAAATTTAAAGTGATTTTTTCCTTTAGCAAACCTTTTGCTGCATAAAAATATACTTTCGTCTATTCCGAATTATTGAAATTTTGTGTTGATGAATATAATACATACATACATATTATGTTTAACTTTTTTTTTCTTAGTACACATCCAAATCTATAAGAAACTAGAACAGAAGCGTTAACTTTATATACCCTACAATCTACATATAACGTATATTTAAGGAAATTGCAGTAATATCTACTTAACGTCGGTATGTTGGAAAATACCCAAAACTATTTCAAATACACCATTGCCTGCAACTAATTCCATAGTGCAATTTTCGCAACTGTAGTCCATTAGAAAAATAAACAACAATATAAAGTCCAGTTGCACTTGTTGCTCTACTACAAGCAACATACAGAGCAGCGCGACTGAACCTACTTCGATTATAAATAGCCACCTGCAAATAAGTGGCTCCCCGGCTTTTATGAATTGTTATCCTCTCACCAGCTACAATTGCAAATTGTGTTCTTTAGTAGTATGGGGTCGTTTTGTTCTGGCACTTGAACTATTGCATTATATGCAAGGTGGGCGTGTCCATTGGCCGATTTTGGCCAATATCATTGACAAACAGCGTATACATAGAAGAGTTATAAGTCCAAAAATTTGATGGGAGGTGGGCGTGTCCATTGGGTGATGTTTTCCATTTTTGGCGTGTAAACCCGTATCGGTGGTACATGATCAGACACAAAATTTAATCTTGATATATACCAGTTCACCAGATATTCCATATTGAACTTTTGCTTTTTATGTGAGGTGGCCGTGTCCGTCCGTTGGGTGATGTTTTCTATTTTTGGCGTGTAAACCCGTATTGGTGTACATGATCAGACACAAAATTTCATCTCGATATATACCACAGTTCACCAGATATCTCATATAAACCTTTTGCTTTATATGGGAGGTGGGCGTGTCCGATGGGCGGTCTTTTTGGCATGTAAACTTGTATCGGTGGTACATGATCAGACACAAAATTTAATCTCGATATATACCATAGTTCACCAGATATTCTATATTGAACTTTTGCTTTATATGTGAGGTGGGCGTGTCCGTTGGCCGATTTTGCCCAATATAATTGACAAACAGCCTATACATATAATAGTTATAAATCCAACATTTTAAGTCTCTAGCTCTTACCGTTTCTTCAAAAAACTGATTTCTACAGACAGACACACAGACAGACGGACATCGCGAAATCGACTCAGGAGGGGACGCTGATCAAGAATGTATATACTTTTCCACCCTTACTCACAGGGTGTGGGGTATAAAAATAATATAACACATATTTATTATCACAATTATAGAAACTTTCGTCGAAATGTTTTGTTCCGATTAGGGTACCTTACCTTTGTTGCACAGTGTACTTTCAATTGTGTGTAAAATATGATTACCTTTCTAGAGTTAACGAACTAAACCATAGTCGACGATCAAAGCTGTGGACAATACAACATACATATGTCGAATTTTAAAAATTTTCAGGAGAGCGAATAATAAATAATAAAGTGTACAATAACTTTTTTTATTTAAAGATAATTAAAAGTATTGTGAGATAATAAGAATGATTTAATTTATCCATATATTGTTATATATTAAATTTAAATATTAATAATTAATATAATATTATAATAAAAATAATAAAATATAAAAATGTCTTATCTCGACTTGTTTTATCAAAAATCCAAAGAAATTATATCTTATTGTTTATCATTATATATTGTTTTAAATATACAATTCATTATTTATTTATTTCAAAATTGATAGCGGGAAGATTATAAAAATTAGATGTTCTTCTCAAATAGTTGAGTCTAACACAAGTGCCATTGTTTACTATTTACTGATACAAATCTGAGATTTGAATCTGTATCAAAGTTAAACTAGAGCAAGAGTAGTATGGCTTCTTCTGTGAAACAGTATACTCTGTGGTGTGATTCTGATATGGCAGCGATATATATGTATGTACAAAAATCTGTGTATCGCATGAACAATTTCAAAACAGTCTCATGTATTATGTGGTTAATATAATGTAACTCTACTGTCTCGACGGAAGCGCATTTTCGTTCTGCCTAAAAACGAGGCTCGCTTTTCATTGCGTTTGCATCTTCAGCAGAGATAAGTCGGTTTGATCTCAACGAGTTTATAATTTCTTTGATTCTCAGACGTAACAATCTCGCTAAACTAAGCTAGTGAAATGGCGCATTTCAACGAGATTAGTGAGCACGACAGTGATATTAAAAAGGTTGCAATAATTGGCGCTGGATTGGTAAGTAGAAGAACAAGCGGTGAATTAGTGCACAATCTGAGATCATTTATAACATTCCTGAATATGATTAATCGATTAATAGAGAAAGTGCATGTAAAACTACATAAACATATCGACACAATTAAATGTGCATTCAAAGAACAATAATGCAATATGTTCAACACAATTTAAACGCTTTATTATCAATCGATTCATAATCTTATATATACATGTAAAACTGAAAAGTTGTGCTGTGTTCATGAAATTTTGTCAGAATATTCCTGCCACGAAACCAGTAAAGGATATTTATAAAAATGTTAACTAATTTTCCTAACCAATTTAATAATTTCACAACTTGAACTACAGTCAAATCTCCCTAACCGGATTCAACAAAGTTCTGAAAATGCAAAGTAACACCTGGAATCCAGAGCTTTTCAAAGCTTCGCCAGCTTTTGAGCTATCATACGAGCATGCTTAAAGGATGGGGTAGTAAATTAAACTGGGACAGTTAAGCAAAGGGCTCTAGAAATTGTCCATTACTCCTTGCCATTGCTGCTTTTTTTATTAAGAAAATCAGGCGAAGAGGACACTGTCGCATGAGTCCCATTGTGTGAAATCAAAAATAGTTATTAACAAAATTCTTCATGAGTTTATTATTTATACAAATTTTTATCAATATTTACTGAAACAGTTATTCCAATTTTGTATAAAAAAACATCTCCGCGCGAAATTTCAAAAAATACGTTTTATTCTAAAATGTTAGTGGAAATACGTCGACGTCCCCTTCCACATACAATATTCACTAATGGGTTACTTTTAAAAGTGTATAGCTAGAATTACTGTATTTGCTCACTCAAGCAGAAAGGAAATTAATGTATACTAACCCATAAACCATATTAAACTCAAATGTATTTAGTGAATTTCAAGATCAAATAAGTGTCTACATGATTTAATTTAATCTTGTGATGAAGAACATTTCCATATCTACAGATGTTGCTTATCTTGTTTTTTCTCTCGTATTATTTTTTATCTCTTAGGTGGGATCACTGGCCGCCTTAAATTTCGCTAAAAAAGGTCACGAGGTTCACTTGTACGAATACCGCGAAGATATAAGAACGTCGGAGCTGAAGCAGGGGCGAAGCATTAACCTTGCGTTGTCACATCGTGGACGAAAAGCTCTGGCAGAGGTCGGGCTGGAGAAAGTAGTCCTCTCGACGGCCATTCCTATGCGAGGTCGCATGCTGCACGACGTTGAAGGTCAAACCACGGTGGTCCTCTATGATCCTTGCACCAACCAATGCCTCTATTCAGTAGGTCGAAAACATCTGAATGAGGTTCTTTTGACAGGTTTCAAACATAATACTACATTAAGCATATCAATATTTTTGATTCTCTTCTTCAGCTGGTGAAAAATTCTCAAATATTAATTACCATTTCGACCACAAACTCAAGTCAGCTAATCTTGCATTAGGAACAATGAACTTTAAACGGTACATATAGGACTACTAAATTCTGGACGACTACACAAACTGACTGCCGATGATAAAATGAGACGTTTCGTATTTGATAATTTTGAGAGTTATCGGAACACGATCATATTCTCTATGACTCGTAGAGGTTTTTCAGGGGTCGAAACGATCCGAGCTAAAATCGCAAAGTTCTCAGCGGGTACTTCAGAACATCAAAATAGGATCTTTCGAAGATCTTGTGTTCGCTCTTTCGAGGATCGTATAAAAGATCTTCGAAAGAGCGTACTTTGATCTTCAGAAGTTCTCTACCTGATAGATCGCGACCGCTGATGAAATATTGACGTTTAAATAAATTTTAATTAATTTTATTAAATGGTTGTGGACAATGAATGAAAAAAATTAAAAACATTAATTTCTCAGATACGAGATAAATGCAAAATATTTTAAAGCTTTTACATAACCAATAACCATGTTAGATCGACCACGATATTGGAATACATTACCTTTTTATTATCCTTTGATCGCCCTTCCTTAATCATTGCAACTATTAAATTTTCAAGATTTCGGTATTCAAAAATTATGTTGAATTGATTCGCGTTATAAACAAATACATATTATTGGTCTTTACAGACCTCGAGGGGCTTTGACCGAGCTACTCGCAATCATTGGAGTTGTGCGTTTGTAATATTTTACACCAATGAAAGAGACCTACAGTTTAATGCCGAATCCGAACGGCTGGGGTGAGAGCTTTTTCATGGCAAATAATACTGTCTGAAATTTGCCATTGCTCGCCGAGAGGAGGAGGTCGTAAAGAAAAATTGAAGTTGGCGGAGACGGGTTCGAACTGGCGATCGAACCTCGGCCTCGCGAACTCGTAGGCTACGCACTTAGCTACTGGGCCGTGGCCCTCATCATTCGCGTTATCTAATTGGGTTATGATTATGAAAATGCACTTTTTGATTTCAACTTTTCATATTCTGAAATTGATTTTGTATAAACCAAATTTTTGATTTAAATTTTGGTTTTCATAAATGAAAGTAATGAATAGAGTGACCGTAAAAAAAGCATTCAACAATGTCAATAAAACTGAGTTGTCAATTTGAACCGAAATGATCTATAACAAGCCTCGATATACTAATAGGAATACGAAATCACTGACGAGACGACGACGAGAGAAATGCAACAACAACCGGAAGAAGGAGGAATGTATTAAATGCTACAAAATTTCATTTTTCAGATTTCACTCGAATCAATCAACAGTGGAAACGGCAGACTTGATTGTTGGCTGTGATGGTGCTTTCAGCGCGGTACGACAACAAATGCTAAAAGTTCCTGGGTTTAACTTTTCTCAAGAGTATATCGAACATGGATACTTAGAACTATGCATCCCAGCCAAAAATGGGCAGGTTCGTTCCAACTAATAATAACAGAGTAACCATATTATATATAAATATTTATATCTTATAGTTCCAAATGCCTGAAAATTATCTGCACATATGGCCCCGAGACTCCTTTATGATGATAGCACTACCAAACCAAGACAAATCGTTCACGGTGACTTTATCCATGCCATTCAAGGTGTTTGAAAGCATAAATAACAGCGAAGACTTACTACAGTTCTTCGGGAAGAACTACATTGACGCTATTTCTCTGATCGGAGAGGAAAGACTCGTTGAAGACTTCTTTATGTCAAGTCCCCAACATTTGATTTCCATCAAGGTAGAGTTGGAAACATAGTAGTACCACTATCTAATACCACAAACTTTTCAGTGCTATCCCTATCATTATGGGTCTAAGGCGTTAATACTTGGTGATGCGGCGCATGCAATGGTCCCATACTACGGTCAAGGAATGAATGCGGGTATGGAAGACTGCACGATTCTGATGTCCATATTAAATAGGCGGGAAATGACATTCAATGTGGCGTTGAAAGAATTTACAGAGCAGCGTTGGCAAGACACACAGGCCATATGTGATTTAGCAATGTACAACTATGTGGAAGTGAGGTGGAACCCATAAAAGTATAAATAATTTATCAACATTTCCGACATATATTCCAGATGCGAGATCTAACAAAACGATGCTCTTTTCGAGCCCGCAAGTGGCTAGATACAATGTTATTTCGGCAGCTACCGACGATTTGGGTTCCTCTCTACAACAGCGTATCATTCACAAGCATGCCCTACAAACAATGCATCAAAAACAGACAATGGCAAGATAAGGTATATTTTTAATACAGGAAGTGATTTATTATACATGCATTTCAAATCATATGTATAAATATATTCGATTTTCATTCTAGGTTCTTACGACGATAATGTTTTCGAGTTTTTTCAGCACATTCGTTACGGCTGTGGTATTTTATACATTCAGAGTACAATCATGAACATGTTTTATAAATATCCTGGAAATATAAACATTAATTCCATATATCCGTAAAGTATAGATAAAAATATAACATTTTCTTTCCAAACATCAAAAGTTCAGAATAATTTGTTATTTTACTGCTTTACTTTACTTTAGGCGGCATTCACACCAATATTTCTACAATATTTAGGTGCATTTCAATAGTCATCATTTATACTATATTATTATTATATAAATTTTGGCTGATTAGAAAAATCAAAAATGAAGTGGATGGGGGAGGGTAAATGGTAAAAGATAACATAATATAATAGGATCTGGTAATACATTTGAACCCTCTATGATTGAGTCCTGGATAGCGATTTTTGCAATTTGTCTAAAATATGTATTTTGTATGGGCGATGGTTTGATTAGAGAAAATGTTTGGAATGAAAAATTAATGGGGGCCTGTCATACAATCCAACCCTCTACGGACGACTCCTGGCTCGCTGGTGGCTAATTTATTAAAAAACTTTGACTTGAACAGACTTGACTTCCTTATTATTTATATTTATATTTTCAAATTTATATCAATTGCGATTTCAACGTATTTTTTTGGAAAATGTCAAAATTTGTTCTGTCTAACTCAATTTTCTCAAATTCAAACTCAAATTTTCACCTGTAAAATGTTAACGTTTGGCACAGGGTCATGTACGATAACTCAAAACCTATAAATTTGAATTGTATTTTGTTAATTTTTTATTTTTTTTTTTTTTATCATATTCACCTCTCAACCTAAAAAAGTAGTTTTCAAAGTAGTAAACATTACCACACTCATGAAAACGTCAATCCCCCATTTCGTCAACACCCCAAAACGTCAACCCTTTTTTATATTTAATAATATGGCGTTCGCACTGAGCTCATTTAACAGTCAAATGGACTTAACGAAGTTAAATCGTCAAAACGCCAGTGGTAGTTTTTGGAACTATCAAAAACCCCTTAAAGCGCCCCTTCCAAAAGTCACCACAATGCCTTTATTCACCTTCTAATTCCAAATTTATGTGAAAATAATTATGTTTTGAAAATCGTAATTCCTTTACCTATGTGAGTTTTAAAGCAATATAAATAATCCTTACAGTGCTCAAAATCTATAATTTAATTTTCAATCAATTTTGGTTTCCCAAACTAACATAATCACGAATTACATTTCTGTTATTATCTCAAATTTTCATGTTTGATAAATCTAATTGAGATGAAAAACAGCTGATTTGTTTCACCAAAAGTTGACTTTTAGCGATGCCACTTCGTTACAAATAATTCACCTCTAAAAGTTTCGGATTTCTTAGAATTTAAGAGATCATAGAAAATTGTTCACTTCTAGGTGAGATATATATTTCAATTTTCAAAATAAATACAAATTGCCTTTACAACGCCCGAGGAACTTTGAACCCGCGACCGGTGACTCGCAATCTACGCGTGTAGAAACTAAACCATGACCCCCACGTTTTTTAAAGCATTTCAGACATTTGATTTAGTTTCATTCCACCTATACTTGCGCACTTTTAGTATGGCAGAGAAAGTGAACAAAATTCCAAATAATGTACTAAAATACCCAGATTTATCGACAAAAGATATGGTATTGCATTAAATTTGATGTTTGAGCGGTGAACTCACGTACACAATCTGTGTATACACCAATCGCATAAAACAGAGATTTTTTGACGTTTAGCCTCAAATGTCAGAAGTTTCATATCTGGTAATCTGTAATGCTTACTACCAGCAAATACTCACATGTCCACTCTTTATCAATTCAGTACAACTTTTAACAACTCGTACTACTTTACCACATCGTTACAAATAATTCACCTCCAAATGTTTCAGATTTCTTGGAATTTAAGAATTAGAGATAAGAGTATATTTTTCACTTCCAAGTGAGATATATATTTCAATTTTAAAACAAATACAAACTATTACCTTCACAACCCCGACACCGTTAACTGGCGGAACAGAATGAGTAGTAGTAGTTGTAGTACAAAGTCGTACGATATCAGCTGTTCCGCATGACGCTTACGACTTCGAAAAATGCGCCCACAATTATGCCGCGCGTCTTTGTCGCAATAGTGAAGCGTTATTCTAATACTTCTAATATTTGATATTTATTAGTTCTCTGAACACATATAACATATTTGGATATACATAACATAACATATTTGGATACAAGAACATTATTTCGCAGTAAAGTAGACACAACTTGCTCAGATATGGATATGTTTTTGAATTTAATAATATAATTCAGAACTTTGCACCGAACCGATAACAGAGAAACATTTAATACTGATGCATTGTAAATGTACATTTGGCACGTAAACTTAAATAACAACATACAAAAATTTTAATATTTGTGATTTTTTCTCTTATTTTTATTTTTTCTTTATTTTTTCTCTTATTACCTCAATTAAATGTTGTGTTTATCATCCTTTTTCACACATCAAATAATCGAATATAAATTGTCATGAAACAGCTGTCAGAGCCAAGTAGTAAGGAAAAAATTCAAATTGAGTCAATTTGCGCGTCTGCACTTACTACCAGCAACAGAGTACTACTCATTCTGTTCCCTCTCCATCAATTCAGTACATTTCAACTTTTGACAGCTCGTACTTATTTACTACAAGCTTCTCATTCTGTTCAGCCAGTGACTCGCAATCTATGCGTTTAGACACTGAGCCACGCCGTCACATTTTTTAAAGAATTTCGGAGAGGTGACCAAAACCCAAAAAATTCCTCTGCAAGTTAGCAACGATTGTGAATTTTTGAGGTAATGAAAATCGTTTGAAAGATTTACCAATTTTTTGTACCACTCCGAACTCTGTATCTGCTTTGGTTCTCTAGAAACTTAATTTCGAATATTACTGAAAATGTTCATTACAATCAGTTGTGAATGGCATTTGTTGTTGTTGATATAGCGAGATACTGAATACTTCATTCACAATGACCAAAACCCAAAAAATTTCTTTGCAAGTTAGCAACGATTTTGTGAATTTTTGAGGTTATGAAAATCGTTGCTAATAGCATTCACATTGAAAATCTGATTTTCAGCCGAAAATTTGGTTCCTGTGAACGCACTATAAGTTAAATTTTAAATGTTATTCATTTCTGCACCTTTGCCACTATATAGTTTGAAAAGCATATTTTTACTGATTTTTTGATACCAGTCCCAACCCTGTATCTGCTTTAGTTCTCTATCTATTTGTTTGAAATAGGATATTTTTCTCGATTTTTTGCCACCGGTCTAAACCTTGTCTCTGCTTTGGTTCTCTAGAAACTTAATTTCAAAGATCACTACAGATTTCCATTAAAATCGTTTATGAATGTCATAAAACTTATTTTTAGCAAATAAAAGAAATTTTATTAATTTTCGATTTTTTTTGTTTGTTTTTTAATTTTGTTGAAATATTATTAAATTATCGTATTTAATTGTGCAGTAAATTATAGTTTTTGGAATTCTGAGCGACCCTGTGGATTTCGTGGAACCAAAATCGTTGCTAACTTTTTCGTTGCTATCTTCACGGACGTAAAAGGGAGACGTGCGTCAAGATGGCAACGCAAAATTTTGCGACCTTCGCAGCAACGAATTTAGTTCTTGGAATTGCAGGGTGGTTCAGAATCACAAAAAACTAATAAAAATGTATAAATTTTACAGTTTTGTGTTATATTTTGTTAAAAACATTAATAAATTATATTAAAATATTTAAAAAAATGTGTTTTATTAAATTAAGTAAACATTAGTTACAATAAGTCTCAAACTACGGTATAAATGGGACCATATTTAAAATTAATTTAAAAAAGAACCCCAACAGATACAGGGTCCGGCTTAGTGTCGAAAAATCACCCATTTCGCCCCATTCTACTTAACCACGAATTTCCTCTGAATTCTTCGAAAATTCATTAAAAAAAACTTCAACAGGGTTATTACAGGTTACAGTTATTCGCTCCATTCTACTTAACCACGAATTTCCTCTGAATTCTTCGAAAATTCATTCTACTAGAATGGGGCGAATAACTCACAATATGGACATTCTTCTATATATATTTTAAAGAGGACATTTTTCCTGATTTTTCGACACTAGACCGGAACCTGTTTCGGTTGAAGTTTTTTTTTTAATGAATTTTCGAAGAATTCAGAGGAAATTCGTGGTAAAAAGAGGTTTTAAAGAGGACATTTTTCCTGATTTTTTCCGCCAAGGGGTAAAATTTCCGTCGAACACGGAAATATCCGTGAAGTTGGCATCGCTGCCTTTGAGCCTGTCTAAATGCTCGAGCACTACATGCATAGATAAGAAGATGGGAAACTTCTGTTTTTGTATGGCTGTGGTCGTGAAATACCTAAAGTAGTATGTGTGAAAATCATGACTTCGGGACCCCGAAACTTGAGTTTAAGACCCCGAAGTTGAGTTGAATACCCCGATATTCACCTCATGCTACTCTCTTGTTCTTGTTCTTTAAAAATTCTCAAACAACACATTTTCTACAGATTGAACTACAGACTTATTTAAAATCGAATGAAAAGAGCAGTATTTAAAAAATTAGTATAAACTCTACTAAACTCATGCTTACTCCCTAAACCTTTCAATTAGATTATAATTGAAGTATCAGTTTTTAGATTTTTGAACAAAATCGCTTTCAGGAAATTGTACAGAAATACATAAACAGCTGATATTCTTTTCACCAACAGTATTGCCACTTTTTTTTAAAAGAAGAGGTGAACTTTAGGAAATATTGTATTTTTTTACATTTATATTAAAAATGCAAACATTTATTATTGTGAACAATTGGAAATAGTTTTTTAAACTTTTTTGTTACTAACTCAGTAACATATTTTTATTATTGTTCATGTAAAATTATAATATAATTTAATGAATTCACCACGATATGTACCAAATCTGTGGTCGAAACATCTGGTAGTTCTAATAATTTGAAGTTTATGAGGTGGACACACGGATACTGTATGTGAACACGATTTTGACCCAGCTGTCAAGAGTTTCTCATCTTCTTATCTATGACTACATGTCCGAGCGCTCGGACCTTGTCCGAACATGTTCGGACTTTTGAGGCTTGAGCAGGGTTCGGACTATACTCACGGTTGCCACTTTCAACATTTTTTTCTGTACCAAAATTTTAGAAAAGTGTACCAAAAATTTTAAAAATGTACCAATTTTTGTTATTAACAGATTTATTAGAAAAAAAATTATCTTAATAACATTTAATTTATACTTAAATATTTTCCATATTTTTAACAACAAAAAACACATTTCATTTCCTTCAAAAAAAGTTAACTTAACAAAAATCACATTTAATGGTTTAAACAATATCATGCTCCAGTCTATATTTATTAGTACTACAAAAGTATTAGAAATAGTTCTTATAACTATTATATATGCTATAAAAGTTTGTAAATATTTGTATTTAAGTATGTATCTTTTGCCGATCAAATATAATGAAGTTCTTCTCCTTTTACATACAGCACTTTAGATAACATTACGTTGTTTAGACTTGGAAGTTCGAGCTCATTTCTCAACTTCGTTTTTATTAAACTCAAATCAAAAAAGTTTCTCTAAGTAGCTGCTGAGTTATGTGGAAGGCAGAATAGATTATTCACAAATTTAGTTAATTCATTAAGGTATTTTCTTCCAAAACATTTTTCAAATTGTCCACTCTTTCTCAGAATTGGGCTACATCTGAACAGTTTTCTGTCCAAATAGAAAGCTGCAAAAGTTTAAATTATGTTATAATAATATAGGGATCACATTCGATTACATTATTGAAATTATTTATCAATATTGATACATTTTGTTTTGATAAAATTTGTGAAGGTGTTGTAATAATCAAGTTTTTTAAATCTTCTCCAAATCTGATTTGAACTTTTTCCAATAATTCCAAATAAAAATTTCGAATATTTAATTTTATGTTTATTCTCTGTGACTGAGATTGTTATTTGTCTTTCTGTCGTTAACAAAGTCAATTTACAATTGCACTTGACATCTTCAGAACAGCTAGTCTTCAAACACTAGTGTTGTTAATTTCTATGGAGTTTTCATCAAAGATTATAAGATTGGAAACTCGAAATTTCGCATCAATGTGGTTGTGAAATTGTCTGATGGTGTGTGTGATATACCAACAATTCACGGCAGACAAAACAGAAACTCAACCGTAGTAGACCCTATATTCAACTCTAGTAGACCCCATATTCAACTCTAGTAGACCCTATATTCACCTCAAGTAGACCCCTTGCCGACAACTGTCATTTTTGTTTTGACTCTTGTTCTTCTTCTTCATATTCATAAGAAACTTGAATTTGAAATATTAGTAATATGGAAGTTTTCTGCAATATATTCCATGTCTTCCCTAAAAAACATTTTCGTATCAAGTTTTAGATTTTAACTTTTGTTAAATATGGTCTTTTAGCCCCAAAAATCGAATTTAAAAATTGGTATTTTTCGAGAAATTTCATTTCGGAAAATGAAATAATTTACTTCAAACAGCTGTGATTTTTTTCACCACGCATTGTTTTTGTGATGCCACTGTGAGGAAATTGGATTTCCCCATCTCTGAATTCTCATTTGTTATGGGAATTTTTTATAAGAAAACTAAATGTATAGTTATGTTTTGTGAATTTAATACTCTTAACTATAATACTTGCAGTTTTTATAAATTTTTGAAATAATTCGTCTCTTGCTGGTATAATTATTATATCAATGAATGAATTTGCAAATCAAAATATTAATTTTAATGATAGAATTTTAATATTAACAATATAATTGGAAATATATATAATTTTACTTTTATTCAATAAACCATTAAAAAAAGAAAAAATGCCCAATAACTGAATAAAATATTCCCATTCTTAATTACAAGATATGGTAGCCTTATAAAATTTACATTATTTTGGTGTACTCATGGACACAATACGTGTGAACGAAATCTCATAAAAAAGAGCCTAGGATTTGACATCTGTCAAGAGTTTCCAATCTTTTAATCTTTGGTTTTCATGAATGGTTGAGAAATTCAATTGTCATTTAAACAGGATTTTTTCAAACAAAACATTTTCAGGTTAAAATGTACCAAATTAGAAACAGTTGTACCATTGTACCAAACGAAAAAAAATTTACTAATTTGGTACAAATGTACCAACAGTGGCAACCGTGGTAGTGTGCTGTGCCAGAAAAACTGAGTTCGTGGGTTCAAATCTCGCCAGTACCAAGGCTTTTTCACTATTCCTAATATTTCTATCAAATATTTGAATACAAATAAAATAATTGGCGATGGCGTTATAAGTCTCTGACTTGGCCAATAAAATCTCTAAGCCTTAAGTCCCTTACAGTAACACTTAAGCTTACAGAGTCAACTTAAAATTAAAAAAACAAAAAAAAAAAAAAATTAGGCATCATCGATAACGAAAAAATATAATTTTGCTTTGTTTACCTTTTTTTAAACCTTCCCTGTTCTTTTCTTTTTTTTTTTATGTGTAATTCGAAATGAACAACTCGTTTTTTTTGAAGGTAAATGAAATAAATAATAAATAATTGATATGAAGAATTATGAACTATACATACATATTAAACTAAGCATCACCCATCTATGGAGGAAGATAACTTTATTATGGATATCTGGACCCAACACGGACTCGAGCAATGCTTTGATTATAACTACAAAATCAACGATGAAATCGCAATGACATTTAGAGAAAACTATATTTTGAATTTGTGTAGTTAGTATAGGTAAGTGTAAATTATATTTGGAAAGTGTAAATTATATTTGGAACAAGCAGATCCTACAGTAAGTATGTATATGCAAAATTAATAATTTCTAATGATTTTAAATGATTCAAGTAAAAAATAACTATTTTTATCTATTATTCTTTCGGTTCGCATGTTTTAAAACATTGTTTTCAATATTGTAAAATAATCATGATTTGGTACACATCACAAAATATCATATTTTACATACAAATATTTTTTTGAATACAACATTTTAAATGCAATTTCACTACAAAATTTCCTAATGTACCAAAAAAAAAGTACATTCGTACCATAAATATCAACTCTGTTACACACACTATATCATTGATCTCTTTCACTCTCCCTTTATCGCGCAAAAATTCCGTATTTGCCTTAGGTTAAGAGCAAATGTTGTCGTCTATTGTCAGTTGGTCGTCACATGTTCGACTTTCTAGAGTTAACGAGTCGGTTATTTCGCTTTCGTTGTTTTGGAGATAAGAACAGCTATAAAAAAAAATAAAACATCGACGCTTACTATAAGGAATCCCTTCCTGAAACACCGATATCAGTTCTCCTGGTCACAGCTCCAATTCGAGTTAATTCGTGATTTGTTGAAACGGCTGTGATAACGTCTAGAACGAAGGAATTAAAGTAGTTGAGTGTGTTTCGTGAAAACCGCCATTTCGGTACGGTACGGAGCTTCGTGTTGTGCTGCTGTGTCTTTCTTTACTTTCGCTGGAAACATTTGCATTTCTGGATTTTCGTTCGGTACTTTGCAAAAGTAGAAATTGTGAAATGCTATCAATGTCGGTTAGGTTTAGAGTGGCGCGTGTATGTAATGTATGTGGGTTGGTGTGCAAACCCGTTGAGTTAGTTGTAAAGGATAGAAACAGTGAGAAGAAGTAAATTAAAGACTCATTTGGCATGATGCTCAAACATTTCTACGATTGCATGCCCATATGAATGTAGTGTCTTTTTAGTCGCTGCGAACTGTATGTTTAGCTGTTTTCTGTTCTGTCCGAGGCGCAATAAAGCGAAAAAGCTTTGCAACTATACCGTCCCATTGAATTTGTATATCTGACCGAGAAGGCCGCACTGTCGATTCACGAACATTTCTGCAATTGCATCGTTGTCTAAGGCTATTTCCTGAAGCGCCTGAGTTCCGTCGATATGCTATAGAAGTACCGTCCGCCGAGATTGTTGTGCCTCGAGGTGTCTCCTCCTCAAAATTGTATAGACATTGTACATGTCTGGCATTTCGGAAATATTGGCGATCATTCCAGAAGTCATACCTGTTGCCAACTGTGAACCTCTAGGTGGGATTGGGGAAGTCCTTCTCTATATGTATGTAGGTATATTATCTGAAAATCTCCGAATGCAAGTCCAATAAATTCCCAGTTTTCTCAGAGAAGACGTCGAAGATAACAACACTATTATCCAACAAACACAATAATAACAAATACAAATATTTAAAATCAAACCCTATCGCAATTGTAGGAGTAAGAGAGAACGCAGCATAGTAAAAGAACAGGGGTATTCGAGACAGAAAACTACAATTTAAAGTACAGCAAGAGCTTTTTATTTATTTTAATGCCAACAACAACTTCTGCGCATCAGCACGCAAACAACTGCAAAAACAATTTCGCTAAAAAGCTCCGCTCGATCGGTGGCAATTTTACTGAAACGCAAATAAGGAATGTCTACATTTCTAACAGGAATTCAACAACACATCGCACGTTAACAGTAAAATTGTAAACTGAAAATAAGTTACATGTGTATATGTATATTATATATACTCAATAGGTTTTAAATTGACTTTTATATAGAAGAAAAAAGGAAAGAGTAGCAGCAAACGAATTAAAACTTCGACTTATCCAAACAAAAAACAAAACAAAAGAACCGCGTCAGCAACACAACAAAATGGTGAATAATAATAGCAACAATGGTAGAAACAGTGGAACGAAAACTCACAAAATAAAGGCAGAGCAACATGAAACTAACTCCAAGGAACAGCAGCAGTCCAATAAAGCTCCACAGTCGAAAAAACAACGCAATGGACAAGTTACCAGCGCCAACGTTGGAGGTGAAACAAGTGCTTGTGTAAAGGCATCGTCAAAAGTGTCACACAATAACACCGGCTCCACGAAGTCCCAGAAACCATCGTCTACCATAATTTTCACCAACAGCCACATTATCAACAAGAAGGGTTTCCACACGAACCCCCCGGATTCGCAGAAGACAGTCAAAACGTCGCATCGTATCGCCGGTAGCAGCTACGCCCAAACGGTTGGCAAACAAAGTGCGCCTGTCTATAGCAATAAGTACGACATCAGACGAGACGGAAATAAGTCTAATGGTTGCGACACTATTACCAATTCGCAAACTCCAGAGACGTCGGACAAAACGGTTGCTCCTGACAGGGTGTTGGCTGCGCTCTCTGCACCATGTGTGAAATGCTCATCTAGCAACCCCGGGATTGTGAATACCTACAACCTCATCGGTCCCATAATCTTCACCAGCAAACAGTACCGCAAGTCCAAGTCATATGCTGGAGGCAGTCACGCTGTAGGTGGTTCGCTGGAGAAACAATCGGCTGGCGGTAGCTGCAAACAGCCTTATCGTCGTTCTTCGTTCGATCGCAATTTTGCCGAACGCAACAAGGATTTCGTCCCGATCGTTCCACCAGCGAGGCCCGTCCTCTCATCGTCCAACATTGCCGCCGTTATTGCCGACACTGAAAAGTTTACAATCATCGAGCGTACGGGGAAAGGGCGCACTTCGTATCCTATAATGCAGGTAAGCCCCAGTCTAAGTAATTTCTTGTTTCTTCACTGCCTTTATCCAATTCGATAATAATTTTGAATTCTCTAGAACCAAAATCTTATTACATTCGTGGCACAAACAATTATATAAAAAAATTTCGAAAAATAATGCACCACCGTTAATACAAATAATAATAAAAACATTTTTACAAAATTTAAATGGGGTTTGTATGTTAAAGTGAAAGTGTTCGATTGATTGATTGATCTGACCTGTTTGAACAGGCCTTTAGTCCTACTAATAAAATTTTTAAAATTTGATAAGTAATACAAAAATGCTCTTTGGTCGGACCATATGTCGACTAATAGTGCGTTCACACGGAGCTGATTTTCGTCCAAAATCGGTTTTCGCTGAAAATCAGACGAAAATCTGATTTTCGCCTTGGAATAACTGTCAAATGAAAATCAGATTTTCGGCTAAGTACTATTTCACAAAAATCTTTTACCCTGATGTCATATTCATTCCAACACAATGAAGAAGTCGACAACTACGTGTGTAGAATACACACCAATACAAAGGAAAGAAATACCGCCAAACGAAAATCTGACGTATGAAATAAATTGAAAAAAAAAATCTCTTTTTTATGCGATTGGTGAATACACAGATTGTGTACGTGAGTTCACCTCTTTAACATCAAATTTAGTGTAATGCCATATCTCTTGTTGATAAATGTAGGTATTGTAGTCAGGGCTGGCAAAAACCCGGGTTTTTTTAAAAAAGCCCGGTGGGTCGGGTTTTTTGGGTTTTATTGGGTATTTTTGGGTTTTATTGGGTTTAATGGGTTTTATCTTTTTGTGTTTTTTCTACTTATTTGTACAAAAATTAAAATTAATATTAATTTCAATATTATTTATAATAATAAGTACTAAAGTAAATTCTTCATAAATCAATGACATAAAACTACATAATTCCAATCGGATGTGTTTCTAAGGACTAACGTCTATGTATGGACAAAACACGATTTATGTACATTTTTTTAACAAAATGTACTTACAGATTAACAATTTGCTTTTATTAGATATTTATAAGTGTATTAAGTGACTTAAAGATTTCCGGAACAATGTTAATGGTTAAAAGGAATCATTTCATTCACTTTGACAAAAACGCAAATTTTTTAATAGACAGAATTCTGTATACCAATTAGGCTGAAATTTTTTTTTAAAACCTATCTCATCCAAGAAAATTATATCCTATAATCTCAAAAATGTAATGTGATATAAACTAAAATTTTAGTATTTATAAATTAAATACAAAAAAACCCAATAAAACCCAAAAAATGCGTGTTTTTTTAAGTGGGTAAAACCCAAAGAAACCCACCCGGGTTTTATTGGGTTGGGCAAAATATGCCAGCCCTGATTGTAGTACATTATTTGGAATTTTGTTCACTTTCCTCGCCATTCTCAAAGTGTGCAAGTATAATTGGAACAAACTAAAGCAAATCGCTGAAATGCTTTAAGAAACGTGGGGCCGTGAATCAGTGTTTAAACGTGTTATTGGGAGTCAAGGATGTCGGGTTCAGAGTTTCTCGGGGGTTATAAAGGCAATAACTTGTATTTGTTTTAAAATTTAAATATATATCTCACTTGGAAGTGAACAATTTGCTTTAATCTCTAATTCTTAAATTCCAAGAAATTCGAAGCATTTAGTGGTGAATTATTTGTAACGAAGTGGCATCGCTAAAAGTCAACTTTTGGTGAAAATAAACAGCTGTTTATCATCTCAATTGGATTTATCAAATAAGAAAATTTGGGATAATTACAGAAATGTAATTTGAGATTATGTTGGTTTGGGATACCAAAATTGTTTGATATTGGAAATGTAGATTTTGATCATTGTCTAGATTACTTATATTGCCTTAAGAAACTCAGAAGTAAAGTAGTTGTGCTTTTCAAAACATAAATATTTTCACATTATTTCGGAAGAAGAAGAAGAGACGAAATTTTTTGAGGTGACTTTTGGAAGGTCATGGCGATAGTTCCAAAAAATACCACCGGCGCTTTAAGGACATTACGATAGTTCCAAAAACTATCACCGGCGCTATTTTCATGTTTTTCACACACACCATCAAACCATATCAACCATATTCATATCTGGTAATCTGTGCTATTAGGCTCTTATACTCGGTTTTCAAAAATAAGATTTCTGTCTATCTTATGTCGATATAAGCCAATCTTCCGAAATTAATTTGAACTCTTCCAATTTGTGTATCGAGTTCAAATTAAAATTCAATTAACTAGAAACTGAGGACAATAATAATAGCCACTAAACTAATTTGCGTTCATATTGAATTAAGTATACGTGTCATTATTGTCATTAGTGTCATTATAAATTATTATTGTATACAAATAATTTGGTTACATAATTTTTGTATAGTACTATTTTATAAATAACACAAAAATGTATCGAAAGTCTTGTAACACTTAAAACTGCAAATTTACAATCATTTTAGTGAACATTTTTCTTATTTTCTGGCACAAAATCTACCAAAGTCTGACATGATATCAATTGTTTAAGTGACTCAATATAATATTGACGAATATAATAATAACTAACTTCTACAGATATGGTTGTAATTTATTCCGGGCCTGAGAAATTGCCTATTAGAAATTAATTTGAATTGTTCCTATTTACTCTGTTATTATGTTGAAATTCAGTTGAATGTAAGTTAAAATCTACGAAAGGCCTTGAAGATTCTTCAAGTTAATGTCAAGCAAAATACCACAGACTACTAACTAGCACGGTTTATGCAAATTGGAAAATATAAAATTGAAAGCGGTTTAATTAGGCGGTCATATATATATGTATATTGAAACGAGTTCCTAAGAACCACTACATAACGTCAAATGCTTGAAATGTGTATAGAAAATAAATAAAAATTTGTATACTCATTATTCCATTCATCTTTTCAAGAATCTCGGATTCTATTTTGATTTTGTTCGCAGCAACTTTTTCTCAATCCCTTGAGGTGTTCAAGCAACATTGAACGAAAAAATAACAATGAAATGAAACCACCCAAAAACATATTTCATTGATGGATACATCTATTCTTCTACTGGCTCATTAGGATGAATATGTATGTTGAATATACACATATGTATGGATATGAAAAAATTTGACAAGGTTGAAGGCTAAGTTATATTTCCTGTTCAATTCCAGAAAAGTACATACAGGGTCATCGATAACTCGTCAAATGTTTTAGACTGGGATTATCTACTAGCAGCTTGGATTAAACGTAGGTTATTTTGCGAAATACAAGTTTATATTTCGAATAAAACAAGTTTTCAAATTTTCTCTCCACACTCTCACTTAATTTTTGCACCCTCGAAAAATACTGACCTCCACAGTTGGACTATAAGTTAAATCTTCTTTCTTCTCCATTTATTTGTATTTTAAATCCACGTGTTTGCCAATTCCAAATTGAGAACTCAGAGAGTCTCTCGTCGACTATCCAAATAGTCGAAAATCCTCTCTTCGGGGAAGAAACTTTCGCTATGGTTGCCATTCGTTCATTTTTTAATGTACCAAAATTAAAGATGAAATGTTCCAACAATTTATAAAATGTACCACCTTTTTTGAACATGTGTTATTAATATATAAGAAACAATAGGCAATCCAGTATATTAACGAAACTGATTGAAGAGGGAAAATAAGGACGATTTGGATTACATTTAAATATTTTTAAGAAATTCCCCTTTTTGTACATGTTTTCTTATTGGCTATAAGACATTTAATGATGATTAGTATTTAATCATCATTAATCATCATCATATTGTATAAAACACCCATAAAATTGGTATATATCCAATTTTTTTTTAATTTGTTTCCCCTAAATGTACCAAATCAGAAAATATTGTACCAATTTACTTATTTGAAAATCTTAAGCGACAACCCTGCATGAAATTAACACATGCAAAAAGAGGAAAAGAATTGAGATAAGCCTACGAGAGAGAATCATACATATAATTAAAAATAAATCGGTCTCTTTATCGGTTGCTGTTGTTGGCTCTTTTTACCCCGATATACGAAAATGGAGGAGGCGAGTGACGACGCAAAATAAAAGTGAAAACATGCTAGATATCTGTCCCCTGGATACAAGAAACACGTAAACGTCGATTCATACTAGCGATTTATGGTCTGAACTTCAGGTGGAGGAGCATAAATAACTCCTTTTGTATTTGATCTACAGCAAAATTGTTCATACTGATACTCGACTAAACTAGTAAAAGCGTTATCTTCGGCTTGCACCGAAATTGTAGCAAAAGTACCTTTTTACGCGAATTTCATATAGCGCGATTGGAAATATATAAAATTATATTAAGATCTATAAATATAAATATGAAATAAAATTAGTATTTTTTATTAAGTACCTTTTTTTAATTAAATCGGAAAATTTAATATTTACTGAATATTTTGGTTGGAAACAAAACCATAATTTTTTTCAGAATTTTAATTTTTATCGAAATTTGCTAAGAACGGATCTAAAACAAAACAAAAAAATTCGATATATAAAGGTTATATCGGCAGGGGTCGTGGTTGATAACCGATTTCTTTTAATTTTGGCATGTGGGTGCTGACGTGGGCGTGTCGATTTGGCGATATCTATTTTTAGAATGTGAACTCATATTGATAGTTACTGATCATGCAGAATATTAGTTATAGTGTTGTTAACGATTTATATAAAGGTCCTTATTGCTGTGCAACAAAAAGTATGATTATAGGTACACTATTCAAAATTCTTCTGAAATATCCGAAATACCCAGTAGAATAGTCTTCAATACCATGAAATTTGAATAATTCAACCTAAAATAAACAAACGATCTTTAAAAATCCTCCGAAAAAAACGATAAAAGAGAAGTTTTATCTTCTATCAAAATGGTATGAGGTTAATCCTTTTAAGTCTTCGGGATAAATAAGTCCGAAATAAATTAGGAATTGTATACGAATATTTTTAACAATTTTGGACTATTTAGACGAGTCAGCAAGAAAAATTTACTCCTACCAGGGCCGGGTCGGATTTTTTTTGGTTTTATTTCTTTTTCTATTTTTTTAAATATTTAGCTGCAAATGTAATATTTACTTTAAAAACCAAACATTTCGAAGTAAAATGTGATATGAAATAGTCTTTTAGAATTTGTTTTCAATAGTATTTTATTTATATGTTCCCACGATATCTCATATTGAACGTTTGCTTTATATGGGAGGTGAGCGTGTCTGTTGACCGATTGCCCATTCTTCCATACAAGTAGCTTTTTAATATAGAAATACTAAATCCTAAATTTCAATTCAGTATCTCTTCTTCAGAAAGTCTATTTCCAAAGACAGACACACAGACAGATGGCCATAGCTATGTAAATCGACTCAGGAGGCTGATCAAGAATATACATATGTCATTACCGTTCCATATCTATGACCTCTCTTGTAGGGTATAAACAACTTAAATATACCAAAGCAAAGAATAATCAAAACAAGAGTCTATAAATTGGTAACGAATCTCATCGCTGAATCGCCCCTATCGATCGATGTTGTATTCCAAACGATGGTTGGAATTCTTTCTGCTGTCTTCTGCATTGGCTATCGCCTTCCCTCTTGAGATCTCCAGTGAGAGAATATGAATGTGGATATTGTTTATCTGATTGTCGGACATGCGAGCATCTATCCTAATTTTTGCCATTTTGTGCACTATTTTCATTCATTTACGATGCAAGCTACTTCTAAGCGTTCCCTAGGCCAACCCGTTCGGATTACCAGTGGTCAACGTGTGACTCGAGTATGAATTAGGACATTGTTTGTTATTTCCGCCAAGAGTTTGATTGGGTGTTAGTTTTAAGCTCCAAATGTTTCTGGAGTAATTTATCATTTTCATTTTAATGACTAGCTGTTTTTTTAAGACTTCGTCTCCAGTTGATAAGAACTATCTGGATTACGGGCTTGAGTCCCCGCAGTTCAACTAGGTGGCATTTGGTCTTGAGCTTTCAATTCGAGATACATCGTTTTATAAGAAGCAATGCGAATATGCTTTAAGCTCAATGTGTGAATTGTGTTCGATGCCTGATAAGCCTAAAAGTATGCTAACTTCATGACGAACTCTGGATCAAAAAAAGCATTAGGCTTCAAAGTACAAGTTAACTATCTATTAGTTTAGTCCTCTGTGTTCAATAGTCTTCGTCAGAGTAGCTTAAAGCGTAGTCCCGTGCATAGGAAAGCAGAAACGTCTGAATGTCAAATGCAGAGCATTCAGAACCAGAAGATATTGGACCTGCCTACAGTTCGGAATATGTTAATGGCAACGTTCTATTCTATAACTTTAGGTGGTGAATTTGAGTCCACCGTGCGATAAGAGGTCCGAATGCATCCGCAAGTCACCGTTTATTTTCCACGCAGAGGTAATTAAATCGATAGTCTCTAATTGGGCCTTATCTGGCGCTTCCCGCATGCTGCAGTGAACTTTCATTGACCCACCGACAAGCGGACCCGGTCTGGACTCAGGTTGGAGCCGGTGCACACATTGATGACAACAACAGCGCAGATAGATGAGCGTACCACAATTGAATTTTTAGAAAAGCCACATGACATAAAATTCCAAAAATAACACGCAATCACTGTAGATCCTCCGGAGCGGAGATTACTTGGAAACGTGGTGTTTTTGCGCATAACTTCAAAGCCAAGGTCATGTAGATGTCAACGTAAATACCTCATTTTGAAAACAATTAGCAGGATCATCGTAAACTCTAAGGATTCGAATTTTTAAAATTTTAAATATGTAAAAACTCGACGACTATTTGCCAAAATATAATGTAATGTAAAATATAAGATATTGTAACTTGATCTAAGCAGTAGTGCTGATTTTTGTTACACGTGTTTTTGAGCCGGATTACTGGATATCCGAGTAATCCAGTTTCACAGTTATTGAATCTTACATATGGGGATTGTAGTATAAATTAATATGGTCTGCTCCCACAATGAGTGAATGATTTCGTTGGATTCAATTCTAAAAGGCAGTCATCGAGATTTGTTGGAAAATTGTATTTCATGTTGTCATGTCAGTCATCGAAGTATTTAATTCATTTGATTAATGACGATCGTTGACTTTTTACACTTTTCGATCGTTGTTATCGACAATTTGCTCCTCAGAAGTGGAAAATTCAAAATCATAAGGCGATTGTAGGTTATTTGACCCTAAACATGGAGATCAATTCACCTGGGTAACGGAGGGATTCCTTATTATTTTTATTAATTATCAGTTAGAAATGAAAAATACAATACTTTTATATACTTTGGGTGGATTTTATTCTATTTAAATTAATTGAAATTTTATTCATATCAAAATTGTGCCACATTTGTTCAATTTAAGTTTTTACTCGGTGTCGCTTCCACCCTAACATCCGAAAACACTGTTTCCTCCATCGTTACCATGTCTCGTCATCTCTTTTTACAAAGAAACGTTAATAACAAAAATCTGACTGGAGTTCGCTCACATAAATTAAATTTTCTCCAAAAGTGCACAAAACGTCACTATCAAATTGTTACCACTTCTTTATAACAGTCTAAAGTACCGAATCCAATACTATACGACACACGACTAATAACTTTAAGTCCATGCATTTATCAAAAAAATATAATTAAAAAAAAGGATCCATTATAAATTAGTTGTTAAAATGTTTATTTATATAAAAAAATTGTTGATGTTCTGAAAAATGTTGTTTATTAGCTGCGAGGGAATTAAAGCAAAAAATATGTTAGTTTGATAGTTGAATACAAAGGAAATGTATCAATGTATCGAACTTTTTAAAAGTGATCAGCAGTAGTAATTGCAATCATCAAATTACGACATCATCTTCCATTAAACGGGAAATCACAAAGGCGCGTTGTGATTGACTCTTTGTTATGTATTCGTACTCTTTTGTGACAGAACGTCACGTTCCTTTAATTTATTATGGTTCTCTTAATAATTCAATCGTCAAATCATCGCAAGGTCACCGATATAAGCATAGAAAGGGAAGGGTAGATTTGTATGTTCTCTGTGTTGGGGTTAATGTGCGATAAGCGAACGAGATCCACTAGATGCACTCGCTGCATGACTTCGTGTGGCTGAATATCAATACGTCTGTCCCTATCCGCCGGTGCAATCGTGATTACATTATTGTTCGTAGCTTGCGGATTTTTTTGCTTCTGTTGCGCTCTCTATTCGACGTTGGAATCGGTACTTATTCCTTGTTACTACGGAAAACTCTCGCCAGCAACAACCCAGTAGGATTGTAACAGAAAAACAAAATTGATTTATGCTTACCAAATTTAGATGTTAGAACTGATCCATTATTAAAAATAGTGTAACAATTTTTAAAGTATACTTTTATCATTTCACTAAAATAATAAATTATTAATAATAACAATCAAAACACATTCGATCGAATTGATTGACATTTGAAAAATTACAGTTTCCAGAAACAGCTGATTTCAAATCGCATAAGGTATTTATGCGAACTTTCAAACCTAATTGAACTTGAAATACTGATTTTAAAAGCAAATTTCTAAATGCGCATTATATCTGTAAATTCGGTTAGAAAGTGTCTATACAATCGTATTGAATGAAATCGAATTGATGCGCATTAACATGACGTATAAACATGGTAATAGTATCAAAATCATGAGCCGGCCTGATCAGATGTTCAGTAGACACAGACACATTCAAATGAGCGGTGGTAGAAATATTCGAGTGTTCAACCGGATGAAGGTAATAATTTGGATTGCTTCTAATCCAATTAGTGTATAAATATAGCTGACACGAAGTTGGTGCCTTGTCCAACTATTCGGTAAACAATGACATGAAGTTTAGAAAAACGAAGAAACGAGCACCGACAGTATCAATTATTGGAAGTGTATTAAAAATGGTTGAGACGCAAATAAAATAACAGCCCAATCGAAATTCCACAGTGAGAGTTGTTTTTAAACCGTGATCATCACCCTACGTCAGCCATTGCAGAGGTAGGATAGGCGGTGGCGGACAGGAATCCTTTTGTGATTCAAAAAACGGTCTTTTCTAAAATTGAGATGCCGAGGTTGCGCAAGTCGTTATGCCCGGAGCAAAAGGACTTTTGACTTTTGGGTGTTGATAGCTGGCGATTGGTCTGTGTGTTGTCATTCCACATACCCGCAATTGATACAGAAAATGTTTGTAGCGTGTTTGATTTGCAGAATACCAGCCGGAGCTAAACACGTTTCTAATTTCATCATTCAATTCACAAATTGAGAGATGGAAACTGAAAACTACGTCGACGAAATTCATGAGTTAAAACATGTACATCTTATAGAATATCCAACAATGGCTTCGCGATCCACAATATTTTCGAAATACAATACTCTTCTGAAAATTTAAATGTTCGACAATAGTAAAAATAAAACGTTAACAATGCCAATAAACATTAAATAAAAAAAAAATAAAAAAAAAATAAAAAAAAAACATTAACAATATTTTTTTTAATTTTTTATTCGGATTCCGGTTCTGAATCTGCTTCCCTTTCTACATGTACATGAAGGTTGGTGCCCGAGCTATAAAGAAGTGAAACATATCTAAAGAACAAACCATTACTAAATCAGCTCTGGAGTAATGTTATGTTTTTTTATAAATATAATATACATTCTATATATAAATATTACAATATATATATCAATTTAAAAGAAATTGAACCAGCTTTTGGGAAATGTATTCAAAACATGTAGTTAATATTACAAATTTTAAATAAAAAAATTATTGAACAAAAAATTTCATATTTTTTTCAGTTTTTGTCTAATTTTTTGTTAAAAGTTTATAATGTTGAAAAAACTTTAAATGCAGTTTTATAGAGAATTCAATTGCCTTTCTTTCGATATCCATATGTTTCAGATTCCATACAGATTTCATTTGTGGATTTGGGGGCGGCCCCAATTTTGAACTTTGACCCCATTTTCTCCCAAATGGGGGGAGATCACACCGAGATTTTTTGGCGTTATGATATGTACATATACGGTTATCAATCTGCATACTTGGTTTTTGATATCAGAAGGGGGTCGTAAACTGCATTTATTCCTCGATTTGTACGTCTTGTCTATTTAAGAGATCATCCCCTTATGACGCCATGATTCCATCGATCGCACCACTAGTTACATTGTCTGATTTCTGACTGCATTGCTTGCAGCTGCTCTGTTTACTCTAAGCTGAAGCATTAGTTGTTGGTACCGTGGCGTAATTTCGAATTCCGAAGCTTAACTGTAGCGTAGAATGAACCGAAGGCTCGTGAACAGGGTTCGGACCATGAAAAACTGAAAACGTAGTAAATAATGATACGAAATTAGTTGGCACCGAATTTTCGAAATATATTTCAACCTATATATGATAAGCAAATAGTAGGAGTATTAGGTTAAGCTCGAAAAAATCTCGGAAAGCTCGAAACTTTCCAATCCTCGAAGTCGTTAATCCTTCACTGTATGTTTCTACGCTCTAGGGCGTAGGTACTACTAGGTACTAGTCGCATTTGGTTTAACTAGGGAATGAGTTGAATTAGTCTAATTGACTTGTTGCTTTTTAGAGATTGATTTTATTTCTATTATATTATATCTATGATTTCTTGATATCAAAGAAATGGTCGAAAACATGTAAACTAATGAAACACGTTGTGTTTTTTCTTCTTCTAAAATTAGATTTATTTAAAAGTGCAACTTTCTTTTTCTATATGTTACATAACTTCGCCACGGCCTAGGTAGTCCTTGGTTCCAGATTGCGCAGTAATCGTGATAAACCAAGATTTCAATTAATTGACCTCATTAAATAGTTGGTTACTGCATGCATTGCACCGCACCCTATAGCAGCCGATCTAACTGCGCGGATCTAGAGCTCTGCATGTTTTTAAAACCCGCTTTGGGATTTTACCCATTATTTCTGAAGAGCATTCGGGGAGGAATTCACTCTCTGGGGTTCCTATCAGAGGTCTCGATAACGATAACCCGGGTAACCCGGGTTACTCGATACCCGGGTAATACCCGGGTATGGCATTACCCGGGTAATAGCAATACCCGGGTAATAGCCAATACCCGGGTAATAGCTAATACCCGGGTAATAGCCAATACCCGGGTAATGGCCAATACCCGGGTAATGCTACCCGGCCTTTCATTACCCGGGTAGCAGGCAAAGGCCGATATAAGCCTTTCGAAGCGAAACGACGCACATCGTTCGGCCTTTCAAGCGACGGAGCAGGTAGCGGGGGTTGGTTTTGAAGCAGAGTGCGTCGATTGTTGATGTTGTTGTTTTTTGTTCGTTGTTTGTTTTGATGACCATTTGATGCGTTGTGTGTTTGCCTTCGCGCATCTTCGTGTGTTTGATGCGAAAAGATGCATAGGTTTTGAAGCAGAGTGCGTCGATTGATGTTGTTTATGTTGTTGTTTTTTGTTTGTTTTGATGACCCTTCGATATGTTATGCTTTGCATGAAATGCCTTACATATAAATATTAGAATGTGTAGGAATTAATTTCGCAATGATTAATGTAAAGAAGAAATCGATATTTGTTTAATATAATTTCTTTATAAAATATTTTAATAAATGAATTTATAAATAAATTGTAAAAACATTTAAAAAAAATATGAATTAAAATCCAATTTATAAAAATATATTTTTTTTTAATTTTTATAAAACTACAGTAGAATTCGGTTATAGCGACCGCCAAGGGACCGAAATTATACGTCGTTATAACCGAACGTCTTTGTATCCAAATAAGTGTGCGCATGTACAAACTATTAAGAACCAAACTTCCTTTGAAAATCCGTCGTTATAAACGGATGGTTGTTATAACCGAGGTCGCTATAAATGAATTCTACTGTATTTCTAAAGGAACATTTTTATAAAAAAATAATGTTATAAACTTTTTTTATAAATTTGTTTATTAATTAAAAAAAAAATATATATATATATATATATTAAATATCAATATGTTCATTGCATTAATCATTTGCAGATTGACAAATTAATTCCTACACATTCATACACACGCACTTCAAATGCGCGTATTAGTCTACGTAGCCAAATGCGCAGATTCTAATATTTATATGTAAGGCATTTCATGCAAAGCATAACATATCGAAGGGTCATCAAAACAAACAACAAACAAAAAACAACAACATCAACAATCGACGCACTCTGCTTCAAAACCAGCGGGGGGCTACCTGCTTCGTCGCTTGAAAGGCCGAACGATGTGCGTCGTTTCGCTTCGAAAGGCTTATATCGGCCTTTGCCTGCTACCCTGTAATGCTATTACCCGGATATTGGCTATTACCCGGGTATTGGCTATTACCCGGGTATTGCTATTACCCGGGTAATGCCATACCCGGGTATTACGTCGTAATGCTAGCTACCCGGGTAGAAATCGAGAGCCCTAGTTCCTATCCGGAGCACAATCACAGTTTGGAGAGTTACTGCGGGGTAAAAGTATACAAATTAGAAATGTAAGCAATGATGCCAAAGCATTCTCGTGAAGTTTCAAATTAGAAACACTCTATGGTTGTTGCCGCTCCCCTCATCTCTCGACCCACACCGTCCTTCCACTTAAATACTCAATGGTGATGCCGAAGCGAACTGGAAAGATTGGTTTTAGTTTCAAGGACTTTCGGTGGACATTCACTTTTCAGTCGCTTGTTCTGCAAGCGAGCGAGTGGTGTTACCAATCTCAACGGCCGTAACGCGAGCTCAGATATAAGAGACAGACCAACAACCAACCGACAGACAGACCGGCTTAGCAGCAGTCGCTGTGAACAGCTGAAACAAACCACACGAGGCGAGACGAGAGAAATGGTAAGGTAATGCAGACTCTGAGACAGAAGCAGGGACTTCGCACACGCTCGTTTTCTCGTCACCGCAATGCCCGTAGACTACAAGTGTAGTCCAAGACTCACACACACATGTATGTATATGTATACAGATTTAAACTTTCAAAAACTCGAATTAAAATGTTCGATGTAGTTGGCTGTGTTGCTGCAGCCTTAGTCGGATAGACAATGGCACTTGATTTCAGCGTAGTCGCTCCTAACCATTCGTCTTTGCTTTTCGTCTGCCACCTGTCGCATCTCACAAGTCCAGAGAGCTGTTTTCTCCCGTTCGTTTATTTATCCCTATGATTTGGCGAATCCACAGCTACATTTCGCTCGGTAGAGGGGGGGTTCTTGTAGGGGAAGATAGTATTGGTCATGGTATTGAAATGTAAGCTAATGCACGATTGTTATTTGAGCTCTTCTTCTACTAAACGTGGATCGCACCGAGAAATACATCTGTTTTTCGTGTTCGAGCCCATGTGTTCACTGGTTGCAAGGCAGCTAACATTACAATTTGAGCCGTTCGCTGGGGATGCTCTCGCGATCGTTGTCTCTCGTCGTCGGGTTTGCAGCTCTGAAGTTGAACGTCTCGAATTAGTTAACGCTCTGACATTTCCAGGCAGCCTCGGATATTCGAAAGCTACCAGTTGGCTGTCCCTAGTCCGTCAGTTTAAAAGAGAGACGGAATCTGTGGGACGCTACCCGTCTGCAATACTGAAGGAATTCGTCGGTTTCCTCCAGAGAGTTAGAAAGTTGTTTCTGTACAAGTGTTGCATGCTTATTGTCGTCGTTCAACGACCCCAGTTTACCATTCACTGTCCTTAAGAGTGATGCCCTATATTCTGGTTCACATTAATATTTACGTGAATCGGCTTGAAAAATTAAACTAATGCTTGAAAGGAGAATATGGTCCCAAACGAAGTTTGAATTTTCTTAATTTTCACTTCAGTGGTACAAGTTGGAATCTTATATTTCTTAAATCAATCTTTCGCGTTCTGAAATCAATATTACATTTCTGAATTCGAAGTTACGCTTTCTGAAATTAATTTTACATTTCTAAAATCAATGTTACGCTTTCTGAAATCAATCTTGAAAAGGTGTAGCTATCGTCAACACGTTTGAATTTTCTTAATTTTCACTTCAGTGGTACAAGTTGGAATCTTACATTTATTAAATCAATCTTTCGCGTTCTGAAATCAATATTACATTTCTGAATTCGAAGTTACGCTTTCTGAAATTAATTTTACATTTCTAAAATCAATGTTACGCTTTCTGAAATCAATTTTGAAAAGGTGTAGCTATCGTCAACACCAGTGATTGCGAGTAGCTCGGTCAAAGCCCCTAGAGGGCTGTAAAGACCTATAATTTGCGTTTGTATTTGATAATGCAAGATGTGGAACCAGTTGTAGATGACCCAATGAACCAAGGGAGTTTCCTTTATACATATATTTGTCTTCGGCTCAATTGAATCCAATACTGTACAGAATCCACATACATACATACAGTGTAGGACTAAAATCTACGTACGGACCCAAATATTATCAAAACTCAACTTTTTTAACAAAATTTATTTACAAATATCTTTATAATCGAAACATTGTGCAGAATCAATTGTTTAAATGTAAAATTAGTATTTAATCATTGTGGACGCCGTGGAAAAAATTATTGTTTTTTTCATACGTCATGTTTTTTTGGTTTAATTGTTGACATTTTCCATTTGATATAAAAAACACACTTGCATAAATAAAAAATTAAAATTATTGGACATGGAATATAAACTTTTTTGTTGTATTTTTGAAATATTGTCAGTCAAAAAGAATGCAGTTTTATTAGAAATCCCATTATTACGTACTCGTTTTGCTAAATTAGACTATCACAGTATAATTAAATTAGGCTATTATAAAAAGAGATTGTTGCAGTGGCTGGCGAAGTGTCTTCCTGATCTAAGAAGGGATTGAGCTTCTCTTCAGTTTTTTGTTGTGTATTACGGTCCAGGTATAGCCTGTTCCAAAACAGAAGAACAATTTCTAGGTTCATTTTTGGATGCGCAGTGAGAATTTATTTCTACAGCTTAAAATTTTTTTGGAGCGTAATTTTTTACTATTTTTGTACTGTTTTCTGAACTTTATGTTTTTTCTGTTTACAAATTCAAGAATTTATATCATTTTGAAGCGACTGAAGTAAAAAAATTATGAAGTGTATCTCCAGTTGATTTTTTATGTTCTCACCTCATTTTTTTTTTCAATTTTGATTGGTTGATTTTGAAAAATAAGATTCAGGACTACCGCAGCGCAGTTGCGATGAACAACAAAACGTAGGAATATACACTAAATTTATTTAATTTTGTTTTCTGATCAGAGAACGCTCAATTTTATTTTAATTTTCAACCAATCAAAATTAAGAACATTCTCAACATTTTTTTCTTACTCTGAAACCTGCGCGAAAATGTTCTTCTGTTTTGGAACAGGCTATAAGACTGCGTTTATGCGTCTATACCCGTCCTCGTAATACTACAACTATAGAGTGCAATAGTAGAACTTTCGTTCTACTTCTCTGTGCTAGACGTTTTGTGATCAAAAACTAGTCAATCAAAGTAAACTCAGGACTTTCTATATTTGTCAGAAATATTCCTCTGTATAATATAATTTTCAATAAATGTTTCAATACAATTTTCAATAAACAATGTAGGAATTATAAAACAATACATAAATGAAAATAACAAGTAAGCAAAAGGGGTTTTTTAGAGTAGTTTTCAAAAACCTTTCGCTACACTATCACAATAACATTCATATATGTATGGATCTCGAGGAGCTTTAATATTTTAATTCCGAAGCAATATAACATATCAGACTATTTATTTATTATTTCTGGCTTATTTGGAAAGTTTAGAACACTATTAAACCGTTTGGGAAGATATACCACCATTAATTTTTTTCATTTCGTCTCTGAAGGATACTAGGATGTTCATAGAACGAGCCAAATGACACTTTTTAGATAAATAAATTTCTCAAATTAAGAATTGACAATTTCTGCTATCTTCAAATGGTCTAAAAAATGTAAAGTATTATAATTATTAAATTAAAAATATAAAACTACTTGAATATAAACTATATTTCAAAAATGTTACGATCAAAGAAATTTTATAGGGATGTACTTATTTTTTTGGCTATGAGTATCTTATAGATCGGATAACATTTGTGGATTTGGGGTAGGTCACAATTTTGAACTTTGACCTCAATTTTCTCCTAACCCCGGTAAGATCACACTGAAATATTTTCGCGTTAAATTGCGGTCGTTAAATGCAATCTTTTTGTGATTCTTCATATGAGGAAATTTTATAGGCTATAACTAAATGCTTAAATTGCACACAAAAATCACAAACTCTGCACAATAATTAAATATACCAATAATTAAAAACATAGCAAATTTCAAAAATAGTAATATTTTTCACATTTTCCACAATTGATCCCTCTTTCATATTTGATAGTTCGTTCGTTTCAATATTGTGAATTCGATGATCCGCTCCCAACGATTGTAGGCACTGAAAGGACAAATAGTGGGAAGCCTATGAAATCCCGTATCTCTCAATAATCGTATCGAGAAAAAAATTGCTTTTTGAGAAGCTTTCTTTCAAAGAACGAATCCCATATGCGCCATGTGTAGAGATGCGAGGGATGCTCTTGTCCCTGTCTCTCAGCCCAATATATCCTACGTAGCTGACGCCTAATTGCTCATTTAATGATCGGAAAGCGGAAAACCATTCATCGGTGCAAAACGCAACCTCACACACAGTTCGATTGCCTCACACACGTCGTTTCGACTTCGCTGTTGTTCTGGCTACGTGTGTCATTTGGTCAGCACCGACTACTGTAGACGGACGGCTAGTGCTTAGCATATGTCGGGCGGTTTTTGGGACGTGTCATTCTGCAAGCTTTCTCTCAAAATATAGGCTATGGGTGGTGAATTGGTGTTTGAGTTGGTGGAAAAGTACTCATTTTACGTACACACATACGCATCCACATCAGTGGCATTACTACAGTTGGCATTGGGTTACTCAGAGGATTCGAGGATTCCGGCGACGCCTTTTTGTGGTTGCTTTTTCGATTCTAGGCAAGATAATCTTCTCGATGTACGCGAGGTACACAGAGCTACGTTCTCGAACTATCTGTCGCTACAGTCCTGCGCACCGCCTCCACTGCGCGAGTCCACTCGACGAAGGACGAGCTTTCGAGCAGGTTCTTGCTTCTAGTGGAATCAAAGCCGACCAAGTCACTCGACATGGTGAACTCCAATTTGGACATGCAACAAGCGTCACTGCGGCGTAATTTCCGAGCTACTCCTGTCCCTGCCTCGTCTATATCCATTCACTCACAGCCAAGAGGGATGGTTTTATGAATGGACGAGCCAAGCCGAGCCGACCCGACCCGGACCTCCCGCGCTTAATGAATGGATGACGTAGACGTGCCGCGTGACGTCAAGGAATGTGTATCTCGCGTTGGGAGCTCCTATGTTTAATGCATTAGATACCGTGGCTCGACATAAATCGGTCTTTGTAACACTTTGCAATCGCGCACCATTTTGAGGAGCCTTTTGCGTGGGCCCAAAGCTTCCGAAACAACGGCCAGGAGACACATGCGTCAAAGAAATGCGCCGGAGTGGGCGACCCACATGATATAATCAATATTAGACTCTTCTATGTTGCAAAAATTTATGAAATACAGAAATAATTTCGAGTCGGGTTGTCGCCGCCTGTCGCCAGTGATGTCGCCGACGATTCCCAACAGCGTTCGAGCAGCATCCGACCGCCACGAGGTCCCGTTACTATGGGAAGCGAAGCGACCAAAGTACCTGCGAGTTGTGCCTCCCACGTCCTGCTGTTATCGCCATGTGCAGCAAACACGCCAAGGCATGACAATCCTCTGGCGACAGGCGGATGTTGACGCCAGTGGCACCGTAGGACATTTTTGCTATTATTTTCACCCAGCTCTTCCCTCTTCTGACCGACTTGAGATGACGCCTCGTGATACATGCACAGCCAATTAATTAATTGACTCATCGTCGACGAAAGCCGGCGTTGGGACCGCTTGCAAAAAAGAGGTCCAGGAGCGGCCCTAGAAAAAGCGCCGACCAACATAACAACAGCAACACTTAATGTAGGTCGTTCAGGCGGTCGCGTATGGTACGCCTCACAACCACCGAAGCCACAGGCTACATTTTACTGCTGCTGCTCTGTATTATAGTGTGCTGGTTGGTTGCTAGTGGTCGATTGTTGTAGTGGCTATTCTCGAAATGCATTGAGTTCTTAGCTACTGTCCTCGAGTGGGTTTCTTGACTCGGTCGCCGCCAGTTGGCTGCACCAGTACGCGATGGAAGGCCGTTAGAGTTGAACAAGAACTAGATCGCCCCCCTCCCCACTTGAACACCGATCTTACTGATCCACCGGCGCACAGTGGTTCGAACCATACGAAAAAGCCGCAAAATATTAACATGCGTCGTAATTGTAGTGTAATTATAAGTGTAGTGTAAATTAATTAGAATTTAGTGTTTTGTTTAGAAACTGTCGAATAATTATTAAAAAAAAAAAATAAAATTCACGTTACTTTGAAATTTAGTGCCATGCATTTGGCCTTTAATGATTTGGACTAGAATCGAGTAAGATCAAGTTTATAAAAAACACAAACATAAGTATTTTCTTTGGAATTATTATTTTTTGTAATAGAATCAGAGCTGATATTTTTTCAACCAATAGTATTGGGGTGAAATTTAAAAAATATTGATATTTATTAATTTTTATATAGTTAGAATATCTTATAATAGTTTTTGAAACTTTTTGATTATTGCCGTTACTGTGATTATTGTCCATTGCTCTGAAATCGTCACCGCTCCACCACAGTCAGTGCTGGACCCACCCTTGATTCGACTCCACCTGCTGGAAGGGTTCGCATCGCCTCCATTTGATTGGAGCCGCGTAGTTGATCGCTTGTGGGTGTCAGCTGCTCGCTGGAAATAAGGTTATATGCGAAATAGAAAAGTTGTCTCGAACGATGCTGCTGCTGTGTTGCTGACCAGCCGCACCTAATTCCAAATTCGCAGGCCGAGTGCAGAGCAAGGAATGCGTCGCCGGTCGACTTCTACTGCCCAGAGTCTATTCAACTATCTGTCTGTCGGTATGTCGCTTAAACACTGTTGGTGCAATTTGTGTATGTAGCTGTGGTGATTACTGTGACGGTGTTGGTCTGGTTGGTTGTTGTTTTGCTTTCAAGTCAGTTATTTTGCGATTTGGAAATTCATACTTGGACGCATTGTGGCAAGTGGTTCGGCGTTCAAACGAAATCGAAAGCAAGGCCTTTGCTCACGAAACGGATTACGAATAGAGTCCGACTACGGATGAATGTCTGGCTGTCGATCCGGCTAAATAAATTGTGATTGGGCGCGTCACAGACTCTCATAGACCCATTGGGACGACTGCTCCCCGCTCAGCCGCATGCACCGTCGAGGTTTTCTGGACAATCTTTCAGATGGCTCGAAAGATCGTCGGTACTCACTTTAAGCTTCCGGAGCAGAGTCACGACCTCCTGGTTTTATGGCTGTCTATGGGTTTCTTCGCCGGCGAGGAGTCCGGAAGTCGTCCTGTTCCAGTCACATGGTGGTGACATGAGCATGAACACAACTGTTGCTCACGAGGCTAGCCTTTTATAGCTCTTTGAATAAAAATAGTCATAGAACTTCTGTTTCTCCCAGTTGTCTTCGCCGATTTCAAAGTTATTCTACAAAGCCCTTAATGCCACGCTGGAACCCGAACCCTCGCCCTGGCCTTCGCACCCTCTCGCTTTGACCGTCGTTGGCGCACGTGGATGTTTTGCGTCGCGAAAAAGCACGACCTTCGAAACTTAAATAGATTCCATGCAGGTGTCTGTCTGTGTGCTGTGGTGTGCCGTTGATGTTTTGTTGACGTGATAAGCGTCCGTCGTCCCACCTTATAGAACGCAAAAAACACGGACAAACTTCACGCCGCCGATGTTTCCCCGGAACCATCCATCAACCAAACAGTAGAGGATCTTCCGCTCGGTTCGCTTTAATCTGTGTCCAAACTTCTACTGCTCACATGTTCAGATTTGCTAACTTAATTCAAGTAACTGGAGTGAAGTCTCCGCCGTGGCGTCTCCGAGCTGCAGCGGATCCTGAGTCGGGGGTCGGCCTGGTGGCCATTCCTGCGTGCCCAGACGAAGTAGGGAAGCTTCTCGCTCGGCGACATCTGACGCCAACGGCTGCCGGCCATGCTGCTGATCTGCGGGCTGCCCAGGTGCGTGAAGCCGCGCCGTATCAAATTCTGCCTGAACTCGTGCAGGAAAATAAAGAATGCATTCGCCGTCCTCGGCTTGGTGGTGGACTTTTTCTTCGTCGCCCTCGTTTTGCCCACCATTATCAATTTTGAAGCGACTCCGAAACGACCGAAACGAAACGTGAATTGTAGTGAAATGAAAATATATAAATGGAAATAAATTGATTGAAAGAGAACAATTAAATTAGTCAGCTCCTGACAGCGAAATCCCAGGGTCGTGTCGTACAAGAAGCAAGGGCGGGTTGATGCATCTTTTTGGGGAATGGACAGTACACTGGCTCCTTCCGCGTCCCTCTGGTCGCCTCTCTCTTCGCAGGTAAGTTCGTGACTCCCGGGAATCGTCGTGACCGCTAGAGGAGAGGAGAGAGTTACTGAAAAAACAAAAAAACTAGTTGCATTTCGATGGAGCAGCACATCAGCGAACGTAAAAGGCAGAACTGCTCTCTGTGGCTTCGCAATGAGTTGCATTAATTAAACAGTTTACTTCATCGCATTCATGCCGCTGCTGAATTGTTCAATTTTGTTTCTGGCCCTGTAGATGTTTGCTGTTGTGGTTTTGATCGCTGTTCAGTCGGTCTGTTGGCCTGTCGGTCGCTCGTACATTCCACATAAAGCATATCTAAATACCGAAAACAACCACATCAACAACAACAACATGGTCTCAATCACAACTACAGATACAAAAGCAACTACAAATACAACAAGTATCACAATAATAACAACATGATTACCGATATTTATTCAAAGAAACAGACGAAAACAAAAGCCACACATACACATGTTTTTAATGTTATGTTAAAAAAAAGTACACAACAAAAGTCATATACACATACATACATACATACATACATACATACATACATATATACATATATACTCAAGTATTGTATGTATCTGCAGATTTGTAAAAACATTCGAAAGCTCGCCGAAGACTCGCCAACGCTGTGACGTAATTCTGTACCCAATGAAAGCTCTTCCGCCCCTCTTACGCGCCTCTTGTTGAGTTGCTAGTGGATCTCTGGGCTGGTGAATTCAGCCGCCACCAGATTTCGGCAATGGAACGGAGGAACTGCTGCTCCAAAGACAGGGAGAGGAAGGCTTTCTCGTTTTCTCTTCTCCAACGAAGACTGGCCACAGCAGAGTTCCACATGGCAACTCGAATGAACTAACATATTTCTGAAAACACAAGGCAAGCCACCACCAGCCAGCAACGACGCCAGCAGCAGTAAACATTACAAACGCACACCAAAACCAACCAACCAACCCACCAGCCCAGCCAACGACCAGCAGCAACCGTCTCACGAATTTTGCTTGTGTTTCGAAAACGAAATGAGAGCTTTCCCTGCGCGCGGCCTCCCTCTGCTCGTCGTCGCTGCTGATTCGGAACTGCTGACGTCGACGTTTTGCAAAAGCGATACGAGTAGCGCAATACCTTCGATAGCACACACACACACAGATACACACATCCTCACGCAGTACTCACTCAACCAAGGCGCCGACGAGTGGCGCAGCACGAGCTTTTGCTTTTGCCTGCTCCATCATAGTCCATGCCTACACGTTTGCGCTGGGTCTGTGTGGTTCGTGATGGAGTTGTGAGAGAGTGTGCGTTCGTTGCAGTTCGTTCCGTTGGCTTCGCAGTCTTCACTCAATTAGTGAACTAATGAAACCATCGCGCGAACAGTCAGTCGTTCCGTGAGTGTGACCGCGTACGAAAGCGAAGTTTGATCAGTGCGCTTAGAGCGTTTTCAGTCCAACAGGCAGCTCCAACCACACATTTCCACAAAAAAGTCTGAAGAGCTCCAGCGACTGTCGCTGCTCCCGTTGTGAAGTTGTGCATTGCAAAAGTACCTTTCTAGTGTTTATCGTGTGATCGATCCATGCGAAATAGATTCGTTTCGTTTCATCTTAGAATCGTAGCAGCAAACGAAGCGGTTGCTGCTGAAACACAGATACACACTCAGCTGGTGGCGTAGAATCCTCTAGAAGCTGCCCAAGCGACGACGTCCAAATCCACCAGACCCAACCCGACCCAAACAAAACAGACCACGACCCCGACTGCGCACTTTGAGCTGACAATTTCTTACTTTCACAAACGACTGTGCATTGCATTCTGTTGGCATTAATTTCACCAGACTATTCTCGAAACGGAGCGCAGTACGTCCAGAGAAGAAGAAGAAAAAGACGAATAGAAGCAGACACTGGCATATGTTTGCACTCGATAGAGCATGAACGCGTAAGTCCGAAAGTTTGAAGCTTGCCAATGCCGCTAAGGCGTATCTAAAGCGTATCTGCCGGACTGAACTCCAGCCAGAACTTGAACCAGAAATCGTTGAGAACGAACGAACGCCCGGGTCGCATGCTCGCCATATGTCAAGTTGTGTCCATCTGTACTCTTTGTTTGTTTCTCATATATGTAGCTATTCCAAGAGACATTCCAATTACGTGATCTAAAATTCAAAAGTAAAATAAAATAAAATCGAAACTAATGTAATGTATGTATGTATCTCACAGAACGTAATATTTGAAGAATAGTGAAGAATCAAACGACGACCAAATATCAGTTAGAATTCCGTGTAAAGCAATCGTGTACTGCACTCGCCCACTGGCATTTAATCAATCTAATCCGAGAACGCCCACGTCTACGTCACTTGCGAAAGCCCACATAGACAGACATTCGCACGTTTTCGGTTACGCAGTGAGAATCCAGCAGATTCGGAACCAGAGCATATTTCGGATTGAAATCGTCCCACCTCTCGGTAAGAAGAAAAGTGCAACAAATTGCAGATACCGCCGACATCGCCCGTGAGATTATTCAAACGAACTCAATTTGTTCGCGATTTGCTCTCGATTCGTGGTACACAGAACTCAAAGGCGTTCTTATGAAATCGGAAAATTGGATCGAGTCCTACAATGAAAAGGTAACATGATTCCTCGCAGTGTCCCATTCATATGTACATATATCACATATATCGCTAATTTACTGGTAGGCGCGATTTGAAATATGAATTGAAACAACGGCATATTTACTTCTCGAACTTCTCGATTTCATAAGTGTACACAATATTGTTTTGGGTTTTTTACCCAATATTCAACATGATATAACGAACAATTCTGCATTATGCCAATCTTCTAGTAAATGAACGATGTGGAGGTCGGTCTCTGACGGCGATCATTTGATACACCTCAAACACCTCTCGTACTCTTCTCAATACGAACTTGCACGTGTGCTCTCTTAGATTCCTTCTGGACGAGATCTCCTCCGTCTTGCCAATGATGGACAGACACAGTCAAACACACACATGCACAGGCAGACAACTGGCTCAACACTGAGCATGTTCTCGATACGTTTACCACCTCCACCTTCAGCACCACCCAGGCACCCTTTCCCTTTGTGGGATGAGGAGGTTCACGACTGCTCGTCGCCAGTGGTGACATAGTTTTCACATTTCATATTCCAAGCTGTTTAAACATGAAAAAAGTGTGAATACGAACTCAATCTCTTCCTCTCCCCGCCCGTTTTGCGTTACACTTACACTTGCAGTTACAATTGACACGTCGGTTAAAAAATTGCTTCCGTTGCAGTGGTGAGGTTGCGGAGAATAATCAATACTCGGTGACAAGTGCCAACGGCAGGAGCTGCAGTCATCAATACCTCAATTGCTTGGTGTTTGTTTGTTTTAAAGTGAAAAGTTAGCAGCTTCACTGCTTCCAATTTCAATTTGGGGTTGTGGCTCGAAATCTCAGGCACAGGCACGCCGTTTGTAAGTTATTTTCGGCGATAGCCTACAGCTAAAGGTCTAGCTTTGAGTTCAGTTTATGAACTATCAGAGGGTCAGCGGGTTATTCGGGTCGAGCGTGACACATTTTAGTCTCGATTCAACAGCGCAGTTTCGGTTCGTAGTTCGATATGGCAACTGCAGTTAAAATTATTTCGAAAATTTGCTGTCGAATCTACAATTCTCTTGAAGTTCTTTGAACTCGGTTTTAACTTCGTCCCGTTCTTGTAGCACTCGGCAATCGGTGACTGTGGGAGTTGTGCATGTAGTTATCTGTCTAGTTTTACCAATCCGGGTGTTGGACTCTCGCTTGTAGCTCCATAGATTCGGATCCACAAGCAACTTGTCGAAGGTTTTGCATCCAACGAATCTCGTTTGCATACACAACATACAAGACGAACACCTGCGCAAAACAAGTGCAATAATTCAATTAACGCAAATTAAATTGAGTTCAAACTCGCAGCGCAACTAACTGCACAAACAATTCAAATCAATGATCGTACGGAAATTAAAAATAATTTAGACTCCCATTAGAGATCATGCGCACTACGACTGTGTCAATTCAATATGCTGAATCAATTCAGAGGCTGCGGCACAATTCTAAGCCTACCAGCAATGACCCAGAAATGGAAGAACAAATGCGTTAAGATGACCTGTCGCTCCACACGCCCTTCGGCCTTAAAGGACAGAATTCTCTCTCTGAGTTGAGCTCGCATCATTTCGATAGGAGTGATAGGAATACACAATCTGTTCGAGCCTTCCAGACAACCAGACCGGATTCATTCCAGTTTTGAGACTCCCTTGACAACTCATCGATTACGTTCTGGGACACAACAACCACGAATATAGCTAAAATATATCAAGTCAATAATATAGTCATCAAAGATCACCAATTGTAGACCAGGGGCGAGGGTTGGTGGGCTCGGAACAGTCGCAACAGCAAGCAACCTATGCGGCGGCACCCACCGTGGCATGCTGCACCAACTGGTGACGAGCGGTGTTGCAATTGGCTCAGTCGCATGGAATCGAACCGAATCAAATTATAGGAATGGTATGGAACAGAATCGACTGAACTCGGTTAGTATCGGATTCGGCTTATTAATCGCCCAGCTACATAATATTTGATTAAATTAAATTCCAATTATTTTTGCCGAGCGCACGAATTTATCGAGTCTCCTTTCACTTTTCTTCAACTTGTACTTGTGTTGGTTGGTTGCGCGGTAGTTGCTATATGTACATTGTCTACGGCCAGTTTTTGTTCGTCCGTCGTCGGTCCATTCGCAATTCGATAGCAGTGCTCGACAGTAGCTCCGGTGCTGCACCGAGTCATATGGTGGAGTCGGAACACGGCACGAATTAAATCCATTCGATTGCCTTTGGTCTGTGGCAACACCCTATCGTTCCTGCAGTTCGGCCACATTGGTGTTGATACAAGAAATCTAGTCGCTCTTATGCCTCCCGTCGAAGGTTGGCCTGAAGACCCAGTAAGCGACTCGCAGATGGTTGTCAGTGCTGGAAAATTATTGTCGATTAACGTTTTTGCTGCAAATCAAGTAACGATGCGTCGTGACTATCATTAAAGCAATTCTGCATCTTTGTCTGTCACACAACTTTTCCTCAGGAACTGATGAGCATACGGAACAAAGAAATAAAATATTCATGGGACGTATTCTCCTCTCAATGATGTGTTTGTATACTCCGGAGATAATTATCTTTGGTATACTCTAAAATTACTCAGAAATGCACCATTCAAGATTATGTCGCTCGGGATATGATAGCCAGTAGCCGTTCCCAACCTAGCACTCCATTGGGTTAGAAAACATGTCTGTAACTTATTTTTATTCAACCTCCTTACCTTGAGCTGCTTGCGGTAATGTTGGAATATTTTACTTACGATTCAGAGGCACCCAATGCTCGCCACGTAGAAGTGAAAACGGGTTTTGGCCACGTGCGCAGTCTGTCCCGTTGGGGCCATCGAACGTGTCAAAGGAAAAGTGAAATTCATTACAGATTTGAGCAAAACCAAAAATTATATTTCGATTTCATGCACGCCATACACTTAGCCGTTCATCAATGTGAACGAAACCGTTCACTGTTGGTTCCAGAAGGGAATATCTTGATCTTTTCTTCAGCAGTTACCGCATAGGTTACCGAGGATTGCATGGGAGGCAGGGGGAGGGTCCACTTTGTAGCAACAGTCACTGTCAAATCATTGAATTTAATTTGCGAGAAGGGAATCTACACAATGCACCTATATATATATTGATATTTATATGTATGAATACATGAGACGATATATTAAATGAAAAATTTGTAATATTGATATTAGTCCAATTCGGGTTCACTTGAAGGTCTCGCCCACTTCTCATAGGATTTCTGGTTGTTGTTGTTTTGTTCTGGGGTGAACCAACTGTATACAACTCAGTCGGTGAAAAACAGCTGGGTGGAGGGCTAGTGAGCTCTCTTCATTTATATATGCTTGCAAACGTTTGGAGCGAAAACAACTATTGAAAGATGAAATTATTATAGAGCCTTCAACAACAAGTATCGAAGATAGGAAACATGAAGTCACAGAGAAGGAAAGAGATACAGTGGCTCACAGCTTATTTGAACCAGTGATTGCCACAAAATTTAAAGACAGCTCATTCAATTGCACTGGATGCTTGTAAATTTAATGTTAAACTTTACAAATTAACGTATTTCATTGTTCTCCCTTTTTAGTGAAACTAAAAGTCCAGAAAACGCTAACACTGCAATTTGTTAGATCACGGATTATTTTATCTACTTTATGACAGTATCTTAATTTCATTCTATAATGTTTTTAGCTTATTTTTTATATTTTTCAGTATTATATATTCCAGAATGCACTAAGATTAATATTAATTCTCTATTGCATAATTTTATAAAATCCAAATCCGATTTTCTTTATGCCTCTTTTTATCTCTTCTCGTAGAAAATGTTTTGATCCACATTTTCATGTGGAATGTCTAGAAGAGAAGTGAATTTTAATCACTTAAGGGGTGATCTATAAGAGTTTCTTTTATTTACTTCTATCAATACATTAATTATAGGGATAGTATGAACATTTTGAGTTTAAACCTAACTCTGAGCACATTATAATAATTTCAGTATATTCCACAGATAACTGCAAATAATAAGAAAAACATGCTAAAATACTTTATAGAATAAAATTAAGATACTTGACATAAAGTAGTTCAAATAAACTGTGACCTAAAGAATATCAGTGTTTATGGCTTTTGGACTATAAGTTCTACAAAATGATATAGAAGAATTAATTAAGTTACAAATTAACTTATAATTATAATAATTAATAATTATAAATTGTGGCAAGAACTGATTCAAATAAGCTATGAGCCAATATATATTGGTCCGAATGCAAGTTTCCCTTCGGCGTCGTTCGATGTGGATCACTTCCAAATGCGAGGATGGGGCGGAACTAAAGTTAAAAAGTGAAATCGCCCATAAATAGACCCAGACGAACTGGAAGAAAGAAGAATGGAAGTGGCCAACGACTCACTATTGGACTTAAAAGTATTACGGAAATGGTGGAACTAGTCGGGAATTCATTCAAATGCGTGGGACGAGATCAAGCTTTCGTTGGAGAATGCCAGCATTTGGTAACAGTAACTCGTGACTGGAATTGGTTGGACAGAAACGAGTCCGAATGCCTCAATGCTTTCCGAACGACTCCACATGCATACAAACTCTGCGGCGCATCCCACTCCTATCGCGGTAATTCATTCTAGTCGCATTGCATAATTGATAAATCTCTGAAATGTATGATTCTGAACATAACTGTCCATTGAAACTCTGTTCAGTTTTCGATTATATCTGTGGCAACAAGTTATAGTCTTAAGTCCCGTTTCCTCATCTTCCCTTCACTTTAATTACCGAATAGTTTGATTATCCCATGTTCCTTTTAAAATCCTCTCCAAAGTGTATGTTAATATTGCAGTAACATCTAACTTTGCTAAATGATGGGTAACCCTAAGGCATTATTAGCATTAACAAAATAGAAACAGAGCGTTAAAGTGAACTTTGAAGATACGAGAAAACGGGCCTAAGTCGATATAAGCGAAAATAGATTTTAATTGCTACTATGTATATTGTCCTAAATTGCAATTTATCATTTATGCTTCTTCAACTTCTAATCTTAAAAAATTGTTCTTCAAAAAAATTGCAAAAATCAAGAGTATAATACATATGTGATATGGTTAACCATATATCCTATAAACAAATTTGGCTTTATATGGGAGGTAGGTGTGTCCGTTGACCGATTTCAGCCCAAAATTATTGACAAACAGCATTTACATATAAAAGTTTTAAATTCAAACTTTGTAGTCTACCGTTTTTTCAAAAGAATTGATTACAGACAGACATACTGATATCGCTAAATCGACTCAGGAGATGACGTGGATCAAGAGTATAATAATAATATTTTTCCACACCTACGATTCTACCCACAGGGTGAAGCATGTAAAAATAGCTTATGTTAACACCGAGTATAAGAGCTTGATTCCCGTTTTCTCATGTTCTCATTATTGGTAGACGCCTAATTGAAAAAAAAAAAAAAATAAAATTGAAAAAAAAAAAAATTAAATTAAAAAATATATAAAATTTTTGACTTTTGACAATATCATATTTTTATTCAATAATATACCTTGTCACACATACATATTTTACAAAAATGTGCGCTTTCAATTATAAAATTTTTGATCGAGTTTGCACGACCTCCCCGACACGATGTAGTCTTGTTTTTCGCTCTTGGAGAGCAAATAGAAAGCTTGAACAAACCTGCTGTGCAGTAACGAATTCCGCCCAATATGTTTGACAATCCATCTAATAAGATATTCGCACAGAGTGGTGCCAGATATGTTGTTCTGTAACGAATTTCATTATGTATGTATGTAGTAGGCTAGGTTACATCGCGGTCGGAAAAAGTTCAAAGGATGAACTTTCTTGTTTACATGGAAAACCTCTCACTTATATTTATCTATATTGTGCTATCCATGCTAGCAGAGTCAATTTAAAGTGTTATCACGGTCAGACATCTGGTAAGCATGATATCGCAAGGTCCAATCAAATAAGTGACAACGGAAAAAGGGTGTGAGATGCAATTTAACTATTTTTGGCCCGCAAATTTTAACCGGATTTGATCACTTCGAGCAGTGGTTTAGTTTTCGTCGCCCGTTATATTTACGCGTATAAAACGTAATTCAATTCTGCAATTTGTAATGTGCTGCACGTTGCGGGTATTGGTAATGTCAATGACATGGCGACCCTGTGTGCAGATCATCCACAACTAACTGCATTTGTCCGAAAGAGGGCCGGTGCTACAGTGTTATATGTTCGTGCCGGAAGTGCCACGAGTTCATTGCCGGATGGATCGGATCGAGGACAATGTTATCCGATAGTGCACTGGGACTTGTTCGTTCTAACGGTCGTCGTTGACAAGTTGCCAATTCATCACCTGTAATCGCCCAGCGATGGATGTCGATACACTGTCGACTATAATTGGGTTTCCGTGTTATTTACAACGATTGCCACGAACAGTTCCGTGTGCCATCACATGATGTGATGTCGAGATTTCTGAAATAGTATTTAAACGTATATCCGAGCATTGCGTGTGCTTTTTCTAGCGTTGGGGATGAGCGCAAGGGCGCTCACGCTCTCACTTCTTCTCATCTTTTCTTCTAAGCACTAGTCTAAAATAGATCTGATTCATATTTGATCTGTCATTCGGCCGAGAGTGGCCGACTATGTCGAGAGTTTTCAGTTGTGGTATGAGCTATTGGAGCGACCTGAGGATAGGTCGTGGAGAAGCCCAAGGATACGACAACATCATCTATCACAATTGGTCCCGTTAATACCATTCGTTGTTGTTGGCGGCGGCGGGTTCTTGTTTAGGTCCTGCTAATTTGGACGAGCTGTGGTGCAATATTAATATTCACTGTTAGCTGATGTTCCCACATACCTTCAACTCATGCGGTACTCAGAGTTGGGGGTTCAATTTCTCGATGTCGCTGGGGGCGTGGCCGGATTTCGGCTAAGATTTTTTTGAAATCGTTTTGTAGACAAACATTTCGTGTTTTTGTCTCATAAATACGTTCCTAATTATTATTGAAATCCACAAAACTGCAATTGAAACTATAAGTTTTTTAGAAACTTTATGACTACAACAACTTTAAGAAATTTAAAGTGTACTCAGCATTAAAAAGTATTTTTATTGACATAGTCACAACGATATCCGTTTCACATGGTCCGACCCTGCCCTGCAAGCGACCCGTGAATGTGATTTGTTGGTGTCTAGAACTTGTATAATATTCTTCCGTGTCCTCTTATCCGTATTCTAACATTCTCGAGCACTTTTCCTGACGTACCAAAAACCGTGTGCCGCGCCAAAAATTTCGATTAAAAGCTTACTAGATAAATGACAAAATTGAGCGAGACATTCAAAAACCTCGAAAACAATTCATGAAGATGGTATTTTTTCCGATAAAAAGATTGAAATTATGAAAGTAAAACGTTCTAGTCTATTTGTTTCATAAGTTTCCACAAAATTATACATATATGTTTTACATATAATGACCTTCATTCCAATTAAACTAATCGAGAAATATTTTCTCTCATTCTATTGCAGTGCGGGACACTAGAGGCCTCAGATTCATCGTACCATCAGCAGAGATCACACAGAATGGATGTTTTTCAAATAGACGACGGCTTCCATTCGGACGGGGGCACCGAGACTCCTCCGCCGTCGCCTAGTTCGGGCTCTTCCATAGCCTCGACATCCGACCACGGCTCGCTGGAGTGCGTCGACACTGGCGGTGCGCAGCGGTTGGCCGTACTGTCGTTCGAACAAGTGCGAAAGCTCAACGACGTCATGGACGAAACAGTGGCCATACACGGACGTGGAAATTTCCCTACACTTGAAGTGAAATTAAAAGACTTAGTTAACTTAGTGCGGCGCAAGTTAGAGGCAGACGTGGGCTCCGGTGGCGCTGGGGTGATAGTCAAGGACATACGCTTGAATGGTGGAGCAGCTAGTCATGTTTTAGCTTCCGAGGATCAGCCATACAACGACTTGGATTTAATATATGCCATCGAGCTAAGTTCATCGCGCCACTTCGATCGCGTCAAGACCGCAGTACTGAATACCCTGCTGGATCTACTGCCGGAGGGTGTGTCGAAGCGACGAATCATGCCATGCGCCCTCAAGGAGGCCTACGTTGGTAAAATGGTTAAAGTCAACAACAACAACGACGGCGATCGCTGGTCTCTCATATCTCTCGGCAACTCGCCTGGTCACAAGAATGTCGAATTGAAGTTCGTCGACACGATGCGTCGCCAGTTCGAGTTCTCAGTGGATTCCTTTCAAATTGTATTAGACTCGCTCTTGCTCTTCTACGACTGCGCCACTCTGCCCATCTCAGAGAACTTCTATCCGACCGTGGTGGGCGAGTCGGTGTACGGCGACTTCCAGGAGGCGCTATACCACCTGCAGAAGAAACTGATCTCAACACGACAGCCGGAGGAGATACGAGGCGGCGGCTTACTCAAATATTGCAACTTACTTGTGCGAAACTATAAGCCGGTAGACCCACAGCGTATTAAAACCCAGGAGCGATATATGTGCTCGAGATTCTTTATAGACTTTCCGGATATCAATATACAGACGGTCAAATTGGAGGCGTACCTGCGCAACCACTTTTGGGGCGTAGACGAAGAGCCCTTGCAATATCAGTACCTGATGCATTTACGTGAAGTAGTCGAGATGTCGACAGTTTGTCTCATGGGACATGAGCGACGACAAACGTTGCTCCTGATACAGTCGTTGGCCACACAGGTATTGTATAGAGAGCAGCAGAAGCACCAGCAAGCTCAGGCCGAAGAGCAATACCATCAGCAACAGCAACAACAGCATCACCACAACCAACAGCAACAACAGGTTGCCGAAATGAAAACCCAAGGTGTGGGTGTTGTATCGGTTCAGCAGCAACCGCAACAAATATATATACAGCAGCAGACGCAACAGCAGCCACAATCAATGACTACATCTACACCACTATGTTGTTCATTGCCATCAAGCGCCACGATTGTGGACCCCCAACAACAACAACAACAACAGCAGCAGGCAGCCACAACGACATCTGTGCCACAGACAATACACATACAGGCCGGACCACCGGGATTAATCTACGCCAACGGCGTATATTACGCTCCTGTGATTCCAACGACGATTTGCACCTGCAACTCGACCTGGCTGAGTACGTGATTAACAATTCTGCCGTCAGTAGTTGTGGATGCGCCAATCACTCCATCAACAGCCACTTCCACAATCCAACCGACAACGATTCAAATACCATCAGCTGCGACATCAACCTTAGCTTTTACCTTTCCATATAAAGCATCAGCAACAACAACACCAACAATATCAACCATAGACATTACTAATTTTTCACTTACTACTCCTTCCGATCGGTATGTACGCACACCAACAAGAGCGTTACAGACACCCTCTGATTGGCACCGAGTAGGATCATCAACGCCGACGACCAACAGTGGCTTCATAGCCGAGTGCGCGCACTCCTTGCATTCAGTCGATCCATTGGTGGTCCCAAGATGAAACACCGCTTGACGTTTGGTGCAATCAAAAGGAGTAGAATGTCAAAGACACGTTGTTATTCTCGGTAGCTAGATAGTGACATTCGTTTTTCGTTTCTTTAATTGTATTTAATTATGAAACAGTTTTTAAAATAATTTGTCTTTCCTTTCGCTCAAGTTTTCTATAAAGCGTTTGATGAAAACAAAATAATAGAAATAAGAAGTGGTCCCAATGGATCAAAACAAACGCAAGATACAATACATTTTTACTAAAAATAAATATATTCATATGGATTAATTACGATATTCAGTTCAATGAAATCCAATATACTGTTATCTGATTACTATCTGAATTGCAAAATTGTCAGTAAAAATAACGATTATATGATGAATACAAAACAACAGAGTAAAATAGCATACACGTAAAGAAATTCATGACAGACTAAAGGAATTGTTTTTTAAAATTAGTTTACTTAAAAAATCTCTATGTGTTAAATATCTGTAATATAATACGAACATAGGAAAGGACATTTTTAAATGTATACTAGAAAATTCGAACTAAATATAAATAATGGATTCTATTGTATTGTATATTGTATATTCTATAATTATCTTTTACTAGATGTCTATGAAAAGTAACAACAGATTGAAGAAATCGTGGTGATAAAATTAAGAGTTATATTTATAGTTTTAAGTAAACACATATTCATTCGGAGGTTCTGTTCGAAACCGTAATAAACTGAGAGACTACAAATGCGCTAACACCTAGAAACTCCAACCGAAGGCGGTTGGATGTAAGCAGAATTGCTTCTTTCCTTCACTTTTCTTATTTTGTATTTAAAGACTTCCATTGGTCGGCATCTTAACCCTTTAACTTTAGCTCTTGCTTCACAAATTCACAACGTCGAGGGAGGAAGTTCTTGAACTACGGATAGCAACTCTTTATTGAACTGTGCAACGGAACGCCGTTTAAATATAAATATATATATATCGCCAACGGCGATATATGTTATGTAACGTATTGTTGCATTATTATATATTTCCATTACGTGAAAAGAATACTTAAATCCCAATGTAGTTTCGACTTTCTTACGTAGTGTTCGCACTTGGTTACACTGATCCAAAAACAAAGGGGTTGAAATGTATCGTAAACTTAATTAATCCTTCGCCCTGACAACACCTTAAACTAATAAAAAGCAAATATAACGCGCATTTTTGCAACATCTTTATGTCATGATGAGTGTGAACTACATTTTCACGTATGTTTTTCCTTTTTTATTATTTTAATTGGAATACAATTAGAACACCCCATTTTAATCTTTCAATCAACAGTTTGATGAAAGAAAAGCAAAATATAAAAATTCGAAAATAATATTTAAGTAATATACTTGTATACATAATTACATAGCAAATCATACATATATTGAGATTTGTACATATTAATAAAATATAAATAAAGTTTAATTTTTTTGTGGTTTAGGAATCGCATCACAAAAAAACTTAATAAAAGATATTGTATTTTGTTGTATTTTTTTTATTATATTTTCAATAGTTTCAATAACTACATATGAGTAAATATGAAGACAATCAGAGGTAATTTTTCTCAGGAATCCTGTAAATCCATCGGAAGTCGAAATTATGTCAAAACTCACAATAACTTAAATTTGATTAACATTTTAATTTGAAAGAAATTTCCAAAGAACAGAAATGCAAATGATCGAATATCATGTATCAGATAAGATGAAAAACTTGTTTTATATGATTGCGGTGGTGAAATACCTAAAGTGGATGAGTGAAAATCATGAGTTTGGGACTCCGAAACTTAAGTTTAAGACTCCGAGGTTGAGTCGAATATCCCGAAATTCACCGGATGTTACTTTGTTCTTCTTGTTCTCTTTTAAAATTCTCAAATAAGGCCTGTGCCGAACTGTAACTTTTTGGAGCTGAAAATTTGAGTTTTATATAATTTTGTATGGTGTGTAAAATGTTCATTGTGGCAAACGAAAGTGAAATTTTAACAGAATTTTAAAATTTTCCAATTATCCAGGACTCCCCACCCACTTTATTTTTTGATTTTTCCAACTAGAACCGAAACACAACCCTAGTAGACCCCATATTCAACTCTAGTATACCTCATATTCACCTCAAGTTCTTAATATTCATAAAAAAACTATTCTTCGAAATAATATGGAATTTTATTGCAATATATTGCCTTGTAACATTATCGTATCAAGCTCTAGACTTTAACTTCAGCCAAATATACTCTTTTAGCACCAAAAATCAAATTTAAAAATTTGAATTTTTAGAGAAAATTCATTTCAGAAAATTAAATAATTTGCTCCTCTGAATTCTGATTTGCTATGGGCATTTTTTATAAGAAAACCTGTGAGCAAGCAAAACAAAATGTTATATTGGAAGTTTCTATACTCAATGTTTATACTTTTTTTTTAATATTGAATTGGTAAATTAATATATATTTTAATGCCAGAATTTTAAATTATAATCTGAAATATTACTTTTATTGCGCAAACCATCCTACATAAAAAAATCCATAATAACTGGAAAAAATATCAAAAAAGAGCAGAGACGTTGACAGCTGTCAAGAGTCTGTGGTTGAAGGATTGATGTGGATTTTTGACCCAACTTTCAAGAATTTCCCATCTTATCTATACAATAGAGGCATGCATGACGGCTGCGACGGATGACAATATTTATCTTGTCGTCGTGTTGCATTCAAAATAATCATCTCCATAAGAACTAATGTAAAAATATTTTGACGTTTGACGCATTGTCGCTGCCGCATCGAATGTGTTTCCCACATTACTTTCTTACGACTTTCACGACGACAAGATAAATATTGTCGTCCGTCGCAGCCGTCAACTTGGATCTATTTCTAATTTGAGAGACGACGACATGCGTAAAGTATCAAAATGGTCTCTTTTCATTAATTTTTTCTTTCAAATTATGGTTGTAAATTGGATTTTTTACTTTTAAATTATTAATATTGATTTTTGGTATGTTATATGTGTTTGTTATTAAGTTTAATGGTAATTATTTAAACAAAATATTTTGTAGCTGCCGCATTCAAAAAATTTCACTTTTTGAGAAGATGACGGCAGATAACTCCTCCGCCATGTTGTCGGCGTGTTGGTGTGTCGCTGCCACATCGAATGTGTTTCCCACATTAATGCTATCTCTGTTACTTCTTATTAAAAATTCAATATTTTCTTTCTTTCTTTTACACACACTCTCGGCCAGGGTTCGAACCTTGTGAAACGGAAATCGTACTGACTACTGCCGAAAATCATCGCAAAAGCCAATTTTGCGGAGTAAATGGGCAAAAGTTATAAACTTATACTGAAGAGCAAAAAAAAAAAAACAATCAACCAACGCACAGTGAGGTATTCGACCAGAGTTTTGGGTCCTAATTCAAAAAAAAAATTTTAAGGTACGCATTTTCTGGAAAAGTGAGATCAAAGATAACAAAATTATGCATCTCTAGCCAAAATATTAGGCCTGTTACTATCTTAGTGTCAAAGTTATGAGTTACACATTTTTTGATTTGATTCGCTCGCAGCAAAAACACGAAACATTTTCGAAATGCAAAAATTTTTTTTATTTAAAATAAGACAGTTTTACAATAAATTCATAATCGATGCTTTAACTTCCGGTATTTCTACGTTTTCGAAAAAAACAATTTTGGAAAAAAGTTGTTAAATATTTTTAGGTTTTTTTGTTAAATTGTATTAAAAATGAGCTATTTTTGATGAATACATGGACTTAAAGTTATTAGAAGTATACGGAAGTATAATAGGGTTACGTTTTTTTGGTACTATAGACCAAAGATTATAAGATTCGAAACTCGAAATTTCGCATCAATGTGGTTGTGAAATTGTCTGATGGTGTGTGTGACATACCAACAATTCACGGCAGACAAAACAGAAACTCAACCCTAGTAGACCCTATATTCACCTCTAGTAGACCCCATATTCAACTCTAGTAGACCCTATATTCACCTCAAGTTTGTTTTGACTCTTGTTCTTCTTCTTCATATTCATAAGAAACTTGAATTTGAAATATTAGTAATAAGGAAGTTTACTGCAATATATTCCATGTCCTCCCTAAAACACATTTTCGTATCAAGTTTTTGATTTTAACTTTTGTTAAATATCCCCCAAAAATCGAATTTAAAAATTGGTATTTTTCGAGAAATTTCATTTCTGAAAATGAAATAATTTACTTCAAACAGCTGTGATTTTTTTCACCACGCATTGTATTTGTGATGCCACTGTGCGGAAATTGGATTTCCCCATCTCTGAATTCTCATTTGTTATGGGAATTTTTTATAAGAAAACTAAATGTATAGTTATGTTTTGTGAATTTAATACTCTTAACTATAATACTTGCAGTTTTTATAAATTTTTGAAATAATTCGTCTCTTGCTGGTATAATTATTATATCAATGAATGAATTTGCAAATCAAAATATTAATTTTAATGATAGAATTTTAATATTAACAATATAATTGGAAATATATATAATTTTACTTTTATTCAATAAACCATTAAAAAAAGAAAAAATGCCCAATAACTGAATAAAATATTCCCATTCTTAATTACAAGATATGGTAGCCTTATAAAATTTACATTATTTTGGTGTACTCATGGACACAATACGTGTGAACGAAATCTCATAAAAAAGAGCCGAGGATTTGACATCTGTCAAGAGTTTCGAATCTTTTAATCTTTGCTGTAGACTATTATAAAGAAGTGGTAAAAATTTTATTGTGCCGTTCTGTGCCTCTTCGGAGAAAATTTAATTTATGTGAGCGAACTCTAGTCAAAATCATCAAATCTAACAAATACTATACTATAGCAAGTTTTTGGTTTTTTTGTTTTGTTATTAAAGTTTTATTATTGTTTTGGAGTCTCATTTCTTTTTCATATGAATAAAATTCATTTAATTAAAATAAAATAAAATTCCTCCAAAGTATATAAAATTATTGTTTTTTTTTTACTTATTTGGAGTCAGTCTAACTGAAAAAAATAATAAGGGACCCCTCCGATAGGCAGGTCTCCATTTTTAGGATCAAATACCCCACTGTGCAACGGTCGTACTTTTTATCAAAATACCTTCATACTACTTGAGTACATTTTAGGGGTGTTTAAGTTGTTCTAGTCATAAACAATTGTTTAAAACTTATACATTAAATTGTAATTTTTTAGATTTCATTCACATTTTTTATGAGGCAAAAACACAAAATGTTTGTATACAAACGATTTCAAAAAATCGTAGCGAATCTGAGTGGCGTAGTAAATTTCAGATTATTTTTAAAATAGTAGCAAATTTGCTACGATAGTAGCCAAGTTCGAACCCTGCTCTCGGCTCATTGTAAGTTCAGTTGTGAATCTCCCGTTAAACGATCCGAAATTGGGTGGTTGCTGGGATTTGTTGATTAAGTAAACAAGGGGGTAAAGATAAGTTCCTCAGTTTAGCATATGGTTCTGAAAACGAATGGAGCAGGATTTTATTTAATTTCTCTGAAGATTCCAATGAATAGAGCACAAGAAATATCCTGGATTTTCTACTATTTGCAGTAACGTCATTCCTTTTGTGTCATTACCAACACATTCATCCAGATATCTCTTCTTCTATTGTGAAGCCTCAATGTGAATTCCACTGAATTTTATCGAGTCGAATCCTTCCAGAGGTGATAAACTCAAAGGTTATCTATATCGCGTAGGAATCGATTGGATTGCATACTCATCATCAAACTGCAGAAGAACAAAGTGAAAATGTGGGCTTAATTTTACTTTAGACACCCCCTAGCCAAATGCAAAACCAAGTATGTGGAATGGTAGTACTAATTGGGAGTATTCTAATCCCAAAATATTAAGGTGCGGTCTCACCTGGTTTGGCGGGGGGGAGGGGGGAAAGGTGAAAATTGGAGCACCTAGCAATTCCACAAATTTTACCCGATCTGGAGCATATGGGTATCAAATTAAAGGTATTTGAATTGTCTATTAAACTGCATTTAAAGTTTTTTAAAAAAAGTTTTTGTAAAAAAAATAATTTAAAAAAACATAAAAAAATTTTTTTTTTTATGTTTAATAATTTTTTTCTTTTAAAATGTATTATTAACCATATGTTTTATATAAATTTTTGAAAAGCCTGTACAATTTCCTTTAAGATGGTATATAATATGTTATACTTTAATTAGTAATAGTATTAAGAATTTGTAAAAAAAACAAAAACAGTACCGCAGAAAGTACTGTGGACCGCGTAGCCAGTGTTGGACATACTGTAGGATGTAAACCCCAAGCGCGGCCGAAGGCCGCCACGCGCAGAGGGACTTGGACCCCGAAAGTACTGTGGCACGCGTAGCCGGTGTTGGACATACTGTGGGATGTAAACCCCAAGCGCGGCCGAAGGCCGCCACGCGCAGAGGGACTTGGACCCCGAAAGTACTGTTGCCCGCGTAGCCGGTGTTGGACATACTGTAGGATGTAAACCCCAAGCGCGGCCGAAGGCCGCCACGCGCAAAGGGACTTGGCCCCGAAAGTACTGTGGCCCACGTAGCCGGTGTTGGACATGCTGTAGGATGTAAACTGGCCCGCATAGCCGGCATCTAAAAAATACTTTATTAGTTTTTTGCAAATTATCAATACTAATATTAATTTAAGTATAACATATTATATACCATCTTAAAGGAAATTGTACAGGCTTTTCAAAAATTTATATAAAACATATGGTTAATAATACATTTTAAAAAGAAAAAAATTATTAAACATAAAAAAAAAAATTTTTTTTAAGTTTTTTTAAATTATTTTTTTTACAAAAACTTTTTTTAAAAAACTTTAAATGCAGTTTAATAGACAATTCAAATACCTTTAATTTGATACCCATATGGTCCAGATCGGGTAAAATTTGTGGAATTGCTAGGTGCTCCAATTTTCACCTTTCCCCCCTCCCCCCCGCCAAACCAGGTGAGACCGCACCTTAATATTTTGGGGTTCGCAGGTGCAAATTTAATGCTTTTTGGGGGTATTTTTGAATTTTTTTTTTGGAAGGGGGTGTCTAAAGTAAAATTGTTCCAAAATGTGAGTCACTATTCAATATTCTATATTTTGATAACGTAATTCCCCCTTCCATTGTTCGTTCAGCCAATAACACCTCCTTAATGAACAGGCTTCTGACAACTTTCTTTCTAAGGTCGCTGTCGTGTCTATACGCAAACTTTAGTACGCGATTAACCAAAGCTGAGTGAACCTGCATGATTTCCAATTCCCGATTAAATAGATATACAAATTTTGTTAACGAGAATATGACAATATTTTCACCATATATTTTGAACAAGGTATAGCAATAGTGATGATAAATACCTTAGTTCAAAAATACGCCTGTGATTATTTGTTTATATTTCTGCTAGTCACTGTTGTTATCCTTTGCATTTTCATAATTTGAAAATGATTTGAAATGATGATTGCACAAATGATTCAGTCTTCTAAAATTAGATTCAGATCTAAATTGTTGTGACAAATTGTTATATAAGAAATTGTGTTAGTTGGAGCGAAGATACCTTTTGTGACAGATTCCGATTGAGTCGTTCAATTGAAAAAAAACCCTCATCAACAGCATCAGGAAATAACGTCATCTTTGCGATTAAAAGCTTTCCGCGAGAGATCACGTAATACAGTTTGCTTTAGCATTCTATAATATTAAAGTGGCTTATCCACTTTTTAAAATAGTTACATGTCTATTTACTTAAGTTATACAAACCTGATTTTGAGTTCCAAAATTGCACGTGAATATTGGTTTCATTGGCCGAATAAGAACCATTCTTTTATATGGTACATGCAAAATAAACTACATAGCAAAAGAGTGCCAAAAAAAAAAAAATTTAAAACAAAAGTGGAATATACTAATTTTTGCTGTACATGCACTCCGTTACAATAGCTTCCATATCCATATGATCACTACTTGGTCTTCATTCGAAAACTGGAAGTCAAAGTGTTATAGTTTTTGTTGTTCCCTTGAATATTAACATTTGTATAAGGGCTCTCGATTTTTACCTGGGTAGCTCTCAATACCCGAGTCAAAATCGAGACCCACTGCCCGGGTATAGCACCGATAATACACAAGGTAACCCGGGTTACCCGATACCCGGGTAATCAAGGCCCCTTATTTATTTACAATAATGGATGCTCTCCAGAGGAAAAGATGATTATAAGCACACTATTCAAAAACGGTGCCGAAATTCTAATTTTTGCAGAACAATAGTCTTCAATACCAAATAATAAACATATTTGCATCTCTTCATAATTGCTAAAAAAAGCAAAAAACCGTTCACTGATCGTAAAAATTCCAATTCAAAAATTGGCGCCGAGAGAAAAACCATAGTTTGTTTTGCATAGTTATGTTTTGTGAATTTAAATTCCATTAACAGTTACATTTTAGTTTTTTACTAAACTTTTGTCAATTTTTTGCTACGATTCGCATATCTCTTGATTGATTATTCCCATTGAATTGGAAAATCAATATATTAATTTGAATTCAAGAACTCGCATTCTAACATTTTCATCAGAAATATATATATAATTTTTTACCTCTATTGCATAAACTATTAAATTATAAAATGGCTAGTTGTTATTAGAATAAATGTTAAATAAACAAATTAGCAATTGTTATTGAACTAGCTGTTGTACGGAGTTATTAATAATTAAATTATTAAAATAATTAAAAAAACAACATATTTTCTGAAAAATTTAATATTATAAACGTTTTACAACAATTTATGAAATTTTCTTTAATTTCCAGAGAAATGAGACTGGACCTAAATTCAAATGAGGATTGTCAATCGTTCGAACCTATTATAAAGGTATATTATATTTCCAAGTTAAAATTGTTATATTATTATTTATCAATTTTGCAGAAAATAAAACTAGAAAATCTGTCGTCTTGGGGCGGATTGGAGAAGACAGACACAAGAATACCTATAACAGATTACTCTACGCTAGGTGCACCTGGTTACAGTAGCACCCCTTTCTATCAATCTAAAGACGTTAACAATCGTTTCGTGATATGGTAAGCATATTTCTTGATATGGTAAGCATATGCGAATATGTATGAATAAAAAACCTTTATTTTGAATACTAATTTCTAGGGATGGTGATATAACTACACTCGAAGTAGATGCTATTACAAATTCTGCAGATGCGTCCTTAACAGCAAATAATCCAATTTCGAAGCGGATTTTTGCTGGAGCGGGAATTCAGTTAAAAGACGAAATCAACAAAAACAAAAAAGGTGAGGAAAGTTTTTCAGTTTGTGTATATTTATAAATTACATTATATTTCAGAGTGTCAAATTAGTGAGGTTCAAATTACAAAAGCATATGATTTGCCAGCAAAATATATATTACATGCAGTTGGTCCCACTTGTAATGAGAAACTAAATTCCTCTGCCGAAAAATCTTTATATTGCTGCTATAGGTAAAGTTGTATTTCTGACTTTCAATTAAAAGGGTATTTATTATTAAATTGCGCAATCATACATCACTGTATAATGTTTGTAATGGATTATGACTCAAATAAAATAATCATTCACAAAGATTTTTCTTTTGTCTATAAATATACAATTTATAACAAAATTAATTAAATTTAATATTTTTTCAGAAATGTTCTGAGTAGAGCAAGAGAACTAAATCTAAGGACAATAGCATTATGTGTGATAAGTCAGAACATTTTCGCAGCTGATTTAGAAGCTCATATTGCACTCCGTAAATATCTATTATTATTTCGTAAAACACACAGATTTTATTTTGAATTATTTCAGGTACAACAAGACACTATTTAGACAAATATACTTCCCAAATTGTAATACTATGCGTGCCACCACAACAACGTGGTATTTATGAGGTACTGGCTCCTCTTTATTTTCCACGAGATCAGTTAGAAGAAAGAACTGCCCTGTGGCACCTTCCCAAGGATATTGCTTTCGATTTTAGTGACACTCATCATCCGGATAGACAGATTCGCATTATCCGGAATCCACAACATAGCGTCATGATGCGCAACAGTAAGTTTAACTCGTGTTATTTTTGTTTTCAGAGAGTACAGTAAGAATTAGACTAGTCCTTTCTTGAAAAGTTCCTTCCAAACCCGCTCCTCGGGTCTTGAAAAACTAATCCAACAAAAACTTGAGCTCAAATATTGTTGAGCAATCTCTGGCCTTTCAAATGAGAGATTATGAATTATGAATTTCGAACCAAATCGAATATGAGAACATGCCTTATAAATCCGAAATTTAAAGTCTTGGTTTTGGCTGAAAATGAAAACTGTATATATATAAACTATATATGTATTTTTTTCCTTGCCTACGACCACTCCTTCAAACGAAAATAAATAAATATACGTTTCCCAGGGGACAAATGGGAAGTAAACTGGCACAATTTGGATTATTTGGTCGATGCCATAAATATACATATGTTAGCCATCACCACCACGTTCTCTCTATCATCATTAGCCCCCTTGTACTCCTTTTTCATTGCGGAAATCTGGCAAAGTGCACATTAGTGGATACCAGGGGTCTCGATTACCACTTTACACTAATCATTGTGAAATTAATTCGTACACATTTTAATTTTTATATGTAAGGCATTTCATGCGATGTAGTTTCACGAATGTAAAATAACTATCGATGAAAACGTTTGTGGTAAAAAAAAAATGTGTATTAGGTGAAATGTATTTCCTATAATGAATTATATATCTTATTCTCAATACTTTGTCGCTCCCTACACCAAATCTTTAAGACACAGTTTTAGCTATTTTATCCATAACACCCATGGCAAAAAAAATAAGTACACCCCTATGAAAGTTCTTTGATGGTAATGTTTTTTGAATCTAGCATACATTCAAGTAGTTTTATATTTTTATTTAATGTTTCTCACTTGAGTTGAGAACCGATATATACCGTATTCCAATAGTGTCTTCGTACAGCAGTTAGTTCAAACTTTAATGATACAAATCAATAACATGTAGGTATGTAGGTATTTCAAAAAAATGTAAATACACGACATTTTTGATCAATGCAAGAATCAACATATATAAATAACATTCTAATTTGTTTTGAAATGTTTAAATTGGTGGAGTGGTTTGGTGTTTCTCCGAGTTCCATAATCAATATATTGCACATTAAAGTGGGTTTGACCATCGAAAACAACATATGGTCATAAGAATTTAATTTTGTACTTTTAATTGATTGAACTCGAAAAAATCAATAGAAACGTTCGTTACCCGCTTATTACCTCTTCTCAGAGAGGAAAAATTCTTTTTGCGAAATTTTAAATGTTTTTTTTTGGGTTTGCTATCTCTAAATCCGCCCATCTTTATCTTTAGGAGTTATAATATGTTGTTTAAATGGTTGGGTAGCGAAGCAAACTGGGACAGTGGAGCGGCATCCATATTTTGGTATTGTTTACAAAAATACAATATATTCATTCAAACGTAACAAAAGTTTGAGACTTCAAAAATGTTTCCATATTTTTTACACCGATTAGGATAATACTGTAACGTGTGTTTAATGCATAATTTAGTATTTGTTTTATATAATCAGTGAAAGATTATTCCTTATCTAAACTGTGATTCATTCTTTTTTCGTAAAGTAGCGACTGATAAATTAAAAATCTTCTCTGTCACAGAAAGATAGTGTGCCTTATTTTAAACACGCAAAAAGTTCTATATTTCGGTTCATTTTATGTTAAAAATTGATGGCTAGAATAAACAGCTCATTTGAATTTTCTAGTAATTAGAAACTTACTTCAGTTTTAATAAGTCCTTATTTCCTTAATTTGTGTTTCACTATTTCTTCTTTCGAAATAATTAGCCGACGATGAATCTGACAACTGTCCACATGACGTAGAAGATGGTGGATCCGACCTGGAATATGGAGTCTCGGATTTGAATGGTCTGAATATGAGCTCGAACAGCGTTGGAAGTCAGTCATATAGACAAATGCAGGTTTGTCATACTTATATATAACTTTACTTTGTTGACTACAATTATAACCCACATATTATACATACAAGTCACGTTTATTCTGCGTGCCTTTAGAATAAAAATTTCTAGACCAAAGGTATTAACTTGGGCCGAAAAGGCAAAGATGTGAGTGCATACTGAAAATTCATTTCTCTGCGTGCAATCGCCAAAAAATGATACACCAACAACAATCGCAGTTTGTTGCAAGCTCCCGGTTCTGCAGCTTGCGACAATCTTCGATTGTTTCATATTAAAATCGTTATTGGCAAAATTTAAATGCAGATCATTATTGATTAAATTTTACAAATTACATACCTTCATTCGTTCATTGCTCTATGTTAATTAATTACGTATAACTCAAAACACAAAAATACTGCAAGTTAAATATTAAGAATATAAAATAATTGTAAGCGGGTGTTATTTTATCTTTTTTTCTAATAGGAGCATGGTTTAAAATATTTTTAGAGAAAACGAGCTTATAATTTTTCAAATATTCTAAAAAATTATTTTATTGGTTTTTTTACAATGAATCCGGCATATTCCGGCAAATTACTCAAACTATAATGTTAACTGTTCTAGTAGTAACCATAATTAGCACCCAAATTGAAAATGTTATCACCAAAAACAGCTTTGGAAGTAAACAAATTTTACTAGAAGAAGACATCCGTATCATCTGGATAAGTTGCTATCATATCATAATTTTCTGTTTGAACAGTGATGTCTGCAGTGTATAACGCGGACAGAAGTTGACCTATTGTACTGACTCTGTATTATATATATACTGTATTAGCTGTTTTAGGTTATGTACATACAAAGAAATATTTTAATTTGGAATGTGGGTGAACCCTGCTTTATATAGAGATGCAATGGGAATATCGCTAAATGGACACGCCATCTTCCTGTGTATCCCAAGGTATTATCACTATGCTAAAATCAACATTAAGTTGAAAACATAATGTTCTGATTTAATTTCAGAAACCGTTCAGTTAAGCACAGTTTCTGAAATATTATAATTTCAACTTGAGGATTCTGATCTGATTTGAACAAATTTTAATCTTTATAGAAGAGTAATAAAAGTTACCTTGAAAGTAAGGCTATAACATTTATTTTTTGAAATTTACTGAAATTTTATTTGTTACTCATCCGTTACATTAATGGATAGTGTAAATCTAGTATATAAGGAACTCTGTTCGTGCTACGTATTACACAGGACGATATTTAGAAATATGAATATCAATAGCTTCCCTCATGCCAACAATACAATCAATCGGTTGGAAGCGCCGCTCTATACCCATAAATTATATATCTTTTGGCAATATCTAGGATGTAGGTTAAATGAGCTATCCAATGGAAAAGTTTTTCCCGAAATTATAATAAACAGTGTATTTATGTAATAAGAACCAAAACTTATGATTTTATAATTCTTCAAGTGATTTAATTAAGAATAATATTTGCTTAATGTGCGTGTTTTCTCATCAATTTCGCTCTTATCTTTACAGGGAGATTTGGATAGACAACTTCTTCTTGGCGATAGACCAAGAAATGGCATATACGAAGGATTGATTTCGGAAGGTGTGGAAGGTCTTGAGCATCAAGAAACGTACGTAAAATCTAAATTTAAGTCCCGCTCAAACATATGCGGTGAGGTACCTAATTCCATTGCGGAACATGGGAACACACAAACAGATGAGATCAATAAAAATTTGTCAAAAACATTTAGGAATTCGTACCATACCACATATGTTTGAGCAGGTCTTTAAAATGAAAATATAATGTAATCAGTTATGTATATAATTTCAATATATACTAGGACTCTAGATTTTTAGCCGAAATACCTGTACTTTACAAGCTTTTGTGTATCCTCGGGTGTTAGCAGCATAACGTTTCACAGGAAAATAATCTCAATTCCATTCTCATATGAAAGATAATTCATGCTATGCATCAAAGAGTCATCAAAACAAATTACGAACGACGCACTCTGCTTCAAAACAAACGCCCGCTAACTGCTCTTTCGTGTGTAATTCCAAACACTGTGTATTTCAAAGATTATTCTGGTGTATTGTTTCGCTGCTAACAAGCGAATACTCAAAGATGCATACTTGATACCTGGGTAGAGAAACGAACTCGTTTATGAAATTGAGTGTTGAGGAATAGTTTGATTGAAAGAAACTTAAATTAAATTATTGTTACTAGCTAATTGGGGACTGTTACAAGGAATTTTCATTGGCGTAGAAACATTAAAATCTGTACAAATTTTAAATTACTAAACTTGCTCAAAGATGCTGTACGCCATAGTATCGTATGCTGCGTGGTACATGTGTATCGTTATCGCTCAGATTCTGTATCTCAATTTATTTTGAAGCACCTACTTTTGTTGTCAAGGTTTTTGAGTGTCATCCGAGATAAAAATTAAGCTAATGTCAAAACAATCCTTAAATCATAGCGTCAACTGGTGGTTTTATCTACACTTTACATTTTTGAAATTTTGTACTGATGACATAAAATCATCTGCATTGCTATCAGAGTAGATAACAATTTTTATTTATATTGGTTGCTTCATTGAAAACAAAGCTGCTTTCTCAAAAATTTCGCACAGTCTTAAAAGCATGCGACCAACTAAATTTGTCACTTGTTCCATAGATATTTGAATCAATGCAAGAGATTGAATGAATTTAGCCAACAATTGTTTCAGATATGACTGATTAACCCGACATTATAGAGTCATTGCATTTCTTATGCTCGCTACTGTATGTGGTGAGGTGGGCATGAACTTTGAAGGATTTCGTCTATAATCATTCCATATATAATAGGGAGCAAAAAGAGGCAAACGTTTGAATTGAATTGTTGATTCTGACACATGGCACATTTTTGCAACACTTTTTTCAGACTTTTAAAGAAAATAATTCATATTACAGTAGTTTTGACTGCTGTGATATTCTCTTCATGAAAATTGTGCTATATTATCTGATTAGTAGGTCGTAAATACCAGACCACACACCGTTATTCATAAACGCTAAAAGGTTTAAAACATGTTTTCAAGTACAAATAACAAAAAAACAAACCATAGATATACTTTTTTTTCAAATAGCATGGGTTTGACAAAAATTTGTACCTTCCTTTATTGTCTTTTTATGTTTTCCGTTCTGAAGAATTATAATTCTTAGCTGTACGACTTATAATTTCTATAAAATTTATAATTGAACTCAACTCAATTGAAGTCAACAGCCATCAGTCCCAATTTGTCAAAAGGATTTTTTTTTTAAATTTTAAAGCAGACAAAATTTAAAAGCAGATCATTATATAATTATTAAAACTCAAACAAAATGAAAAAAAAAAAAATTGAATTAAAACGATGTTTACATGCTATGTGTGTTACAATGAAAGCATGCTTCAAAAATGCAAATATTTATTGTATTCCATTTATCAAATTCGAGTTTTTAACAAAATATCTTAATTTTGAACCACAAATTTAAAGATAATTCTATGTTCTAGAGAGAGAGAGAACTGAAGGTACCATTGTCGTCAGCGTATTTTAATTATATAATATTAACATAAAACAATATTAAAAGAGAAAATAGAGAGAGAGAGAAAATAAACGAAAAGAAGAAAAATATTAATAGTTTGAGAAAAATAACATGAGTTAAGCAGCAAATCAGCTGTTTTTTCTCTGTCATAACCAGAAAAGTTGAAATTTCGCATTTGAAATTTGAAGCATGAGGAACATGCTTTCATTGTATTCGCCGTCATAAGGCAACATGTATTCAACTCAAAGCGTCAAAGCGAAGCAAGCTTCGAACGTATTCCGCCCTAATCTGCCTTGGATACTCTCTGCATAAGATGTGCACATCCGCTCTCGGATACATACCACACGAACGCACTCTCGACCGTTCCGAACGAATTTCGTGCCTTGTAAAAATATTCACCGCTTTCAAATGCGCTGGTCTGGTTATAATATCGACTGAAATGTGTTGTGGTACAATTTAGTCGTGAAATATATTTCAAGGAGTGCGGAGTGAACTGATTTCTTTAGTAACAGCGCACTTGTTTTCCTAGCACTAGAGTTCGATTTTCCAATACACATATTACGCATTTCGTTTATGACTATCAGAAAAATATTAAACAATTTAATAAGAGATTTTTAAATCCTTTTTAATATACGACCAATAATGTTTCGGAATTCGCACAATCCGTTAAGTGAATAATCTTAATACAGAAGGAAATTAACGAGTTCTGAATCTCACAATATCTTCGTTTAACAAATAATATTGAATTTGACAAAATCGATACGCGTTACATCGTTATATATAAAATTCAATACACACAGTTTGTACTTAAATTAAATACGTCATAGTCCTACCACAGGGATGACTATGATTGAGGGAATGACGTCTATTGATTTGGGCTCTAGTCCAATACAGGAAACGACCAAAGATATTCCCGATGTTACACAAGGAGAACCCATCGAGACACCGGAAGAAAGGTCAGTTTACTATACAGCTGTACTATTTCATAGGAACTCCCCCGTATGAATTTGTGGTGTGCTGCGACGTGACGTAAAGAGTTTCACGATTCAATTAAATAGTTGAAATGAATCATTGGGATTGTTGACATCAAGAAGATGCGGCCTTAATGTAGCTTAATTGGGTAGTATTATCGGATCATTCGCTTTTTAAATATGCTTATAAATTTGAGACACATAATATTCAACGTATCCATGTGAATATTCAGAACAATTAGTGTTTATCATAATATACATATTTATATATATATGCAAGAAAAGTAATAAAAGATATGAATATTATAAAACAAAATATATTTATATAATTAAAAAAATGTATATAAAATGTATATAATGAAGCATTCATTTAATTTAAATTTAATAGACTTTAATTAACTTTATATTTGAAAAAGAAAAAAGTTATTTCAAAAATTTATTAAATGAAAGAATATGCTCCAATAAAAATAGAAACAACTCACATATGTCAAATTTTCAATAATTAAACGAAATGAAAATATTAAAACCTTTTGGCGTGCGTAGTTACGTGTCGAAAACCTGTATGCCAGGCTCAAGTCTCAATCTGGACATCCAAATATAAATTTTTATTTAATATCTCGGCGAGCAATGACTTATTTCCGCGAGTAAAATTGTCCCAACTTTCACTCCCGTTATTACGATTTGCAGTATTTATCTTTTTCTTTGGCGGAAAACAGTAGAGGAATTCAGATTTCAATTACAATTGAACAAGTTTATTTAGTGTACGATTAAAAAAATGTATATAATTGCCTACATTCTAACATTCCAAAATTTGGATGAAAAGTTATGTTTTTCTCTAGCATATCATTAAATGAATAAAACTTATTTGTAAAGAAATAATACCATATATATTTCAAATTTCACTTCATGCTCAAGTTCTTATTGACTAATATAAGATTTCATCAATAAATTAAAAGCGAATAATGCAAATTGAATAATATTGTCAGTGCACTTTTCATCTCATTTCAAATTTAAACTTGAGAATTATTTTTTCAAAAGAACTTAATACGTAAAAGAACTTAAATACGTCTTGAAATATGTATATAAATAGATATACACTCATGTTCAAAAACACAAGTACAACCCTATTAAAGTTTTTTAATCGTAATATTTTTTGGGATTATAGTTTATATTCAAGTAGTTTTATATTTTTAATTTAATATAGCAGAAATTGACAATCTTTTATTTTAGGAATGTATATCTCTATATTTTGTTTTGGTGGTCATAAAAATAAGTACACTAGCTATTTTTCAAAGATTAAAGCCGACTGATTACTTTTTACCAAAATAAATATGGTTTTCTTGAAAATAATCTTTTTTTGTATAGTCGTCTTAAATAAGTTTGTTATCTCATGTTCCTCTTAAAATGTATGTTGATATGTCTATATCATCTAACATAAAAGGTTGTCATTCCCTGCTATATTTAAATGGTGTATATTAAATTATAAAATAAAACCATTCCAAAAATATTACGATTAAAAAACTTTCATAGGGGTGTACTTATTTTTTTGACCACGAGTGTACCTATATTTTCCAGTTCCAGTTCCAGAACAGTTTTCTTTCATATGCATATCGTGAATTTGTATACATTTATTATTCTCGATCATCTATTTAAATCGAGAAATGAAGCGAATTGAATCAGAACTTATCTTTAGTTTTGTATATTGGTTACAAAACTAATATAATTCCATTTGTACCACATTTTAAATAGACTATTCAATCAAGGGAAACCATTTAATGCTAATTATATTAATAAGTTATGTATTATAACCATGTTTTACGTTCATTAGTTAGCAAGTATTTGCTAATCGGGCTGTAGTCTTATGCATGTAAGCATTTGTACATATGACTCAGATCAACCCCTGATATTTTCATATACATATGTGTATTTAAGCAATACAGTATTAAAATATTCTTTATTTTTGTTTGTAGACCGTGAGGTTACAAAGATCTTTTAAGATAAACATTATTGGGCATAAAGTGCAATCAATAATAAATCGTATTTGTATTATACGTCTGGGAATAACAATTTTGCTTTATTTTAGATATGAACGTCTTTTACGTCGAGCACAAGTAGAAGATCTTAATGAAATTTCTGGAATTGGTTGTCTTTATCAAAGTGGTATCGATCGTCTTGGCAGACCTGTTATTGTATTCTGTGGGAAATGGTTTCCAGCACACAATATTGACTTAGAAAAGGTATGATATTTTTTTGAAGCTAGAAGAATACAACACAATATTTCTTTCTGAATTTATTTCAATTTTCGTTTATTCATCGCTCCTGCAGGCGCTTTTGTATTTAATAAAACTCTTGGATCCGATTGTTAAAGGCGACTATGTTATTACGTACTTCCATACATTGACTTCTGCAAACAACTATCCATCACTGCAATGGTTGCGCGAAGTATATAGTGTTCTACCGTATAAGTAAGTGGATGGTCGTGTATTTTATGTTCATTTAATCTATAGCTTTCTTTCGGCAGGTACAAGAAAAATTTAAAGGCCTTTTATATAGTTCATCCGACGTTTTGGACCAAAGTGAGTTAGAAAACTTTATTCTTACTAATATGTAAAGCATTACACTATTCTTCTGTAGATGATGACGTGGTGGTTCACGACATTCATGGCTCCTGCAATAAAGGCGAAAGTGCACTCTCTTCCTGGTGTGGAACACCTGTACTCTGCTATTTCAAAGGATCAATTAGAGATACCCGCCTACATTACGGAATATGATATGGCGGTAGGTTACCGTAATCTTAATGCATATACATGTTTTATCATACTTTCTTATAGACAAATGGCCTTCACTACTTTACACCACTGCATACGACGTCGTAGAAAATTCCAATCGCTTTAATTATTCTCGTGTGTTTCTAATATATATATTATTAAGGTATAATTTATCATATACAGTTCAGGTGTTATATATTATATATATTTAATATATAAAAAAATTCATAAAAATCGTTCTTATGATGCAGGATAGGAAATAACAAATTAAATCGCCGATATTATATTGCAACTACTAAAAAAGAGTTAATTGGTTAGTTCGGATAAAAAATTGCTTAAACTTAATTTTTATAATTTTGATAAATTTTTAAACTAATTCGAGGATATTATTTCTTGTTCCGTTTTTCCGTTTTTTTAGATATAAGTTTGTGTTAAAAAAATTCACTCGAGCTTCTTCCACGCACCTCAACACCCAGACCCCTCTTAGATGCACCAAAAATAACCTTGTATAATTAAGAAAAAATTTTTAAAAATAAACGTTGATATATTCGCCAAACAAATGTATTTCTTATAATTTTATGGTATGTGTATAAACGAAATGTACGGACTTCGCTGAAGATTTTTGATACCCCTCTATTGTTTCCATAAAATGACTGGCGTTTGCTCACAACTGTCAGAAGTTTAATATTTGGTAGTCTACGGTCAACTTGATTTCAAAACATCTTCGAATGTGACAGATTACTATAAATCGATATTGATTTGAATCGTTTCAATTTTTATTTGCGATATTGTATCAATTGTGAAATTTACGATATAAATCATACTCATAAACAGATTACCTTTTTTCTACCAAATAACAATCAAAATATTTCTACGTATTTGTAACGATTCAAATCCTGGGTCACGCTCGCCGGTGCCCAGGGTTCGTTGCAAATATTTATATTCGCGGGGAAAACGCTTGTGTTGGAAATTTTAGTTCACATAGTTTTATTATTTTCTATATTTCGTTATAATTATTAACTTAACACTACCCATCGATATACCCGCCGCTGTCGTTGCTGTTGTCGCCGTGCGATTCAACCGCCGCTGTTGTTGTTGTTGTCCACATCGCGATGTTCGCCGTTGAAGACCCTGCTGTTGTTATTGTCCATGAGTGCAAATGTACCGTCGCTGCGCTCGCTGTTGGAGACACTCCCGTTGAAGACTCTGCTATTGTTGTTGGGTGGGAGTGCACCGTCGAGAGCACTGTTGCTATTGTTGTTACGCCGAGAGAAGGGAGAGACGGTCGCTGTGATTGCGGGAATCGTCGCAAGCCGAAGGGCTATGACGTCGCTTTAGGAAACTGCGCAAGTGACGACGGCGCGAATATTAGCGACGACTTCGACATAAACGATTTTTGCTGTCCCGAAGTCGGGTGGCCGCTGGTTGTGCGTGACGTCTCCGTCGAAGCGGTGACTGTCGCAGAGTGTCACGATGCGACGTCTTTCTCTCGGACGGACGAAACGAGATTTAGTCGGCGTCACTGGATTGCACTTACATTGTGCGAATTATTAGTAAAAAAAATAATATCAAAAAAAAACTAGCGCACCGGTTTGCCTCGTACACCCAGGCAAAATCTGTTAACTTCGGCCAGGTCGATGTTTACATACCCTACACCCTGCACACAACGTTTATTAAAGGAAAAACTGTGAATTTCTATCAATAATTAGTGAAAATGCGTCATTACACTTTCACAACTGTGGTATCTTTCAAAAAGATATATATATATATTTGAAGCTATATTCGTTTTCCAAAAACCATAAATTTTTGCTGCGATTGTCTTTAGATCTATCTAATCTATGAATAAGAATGAGGTTAGGAATATTATAGTGTTCTGTTTCCACAAAACGAAGTAGTTGTGATCTTTGAGCATTGTGCCATTGATAATATCTTGGAAGTGCGCATTAAAGCTCTGCAATTTATGGAAGAATAATTGAATCGATGATTTTTTGTGTGCCATAAAATCATAATGTGCCTTTAGTTGCTTTTCCGATTTTAGATGTTCATTTCAATGGGGACAAAATCTAATTCAACAAAAGACTTGGGAGGGTTGAAATTTCCAACAATATAAATGCGTTGCAATCGGAAGGACAAAATTAATATACCCTAACCCACAGGGTGTGAAATAATTGATGCCACTACATACAAGATGAGCATCAATATTAACCCTAGGATGGGCAACACGCTCGGAGGCGCTAACATAACCTACTGGGCCTGACTAGTGACGTTCCAATACCGGTATGTAGTCGAAAACAAAATTTCAACTAAAAATCGGTGCGAAAAGAAGTAATCGGATTTAAAAGTCGGTATACTCGTACTCACTTCACATATACGTACACGTATACACGAAAACCTACAATTTTAGAAACTAAAAGCTGACGTAATGTGTTTTTAACTAGTAGTCAAAAACAAAATTTCAACTAAAAATCGGTGCGAAAAGAAGTAATCGGATTTAAAAGTCGGTATACTCGTACTCACTTCACATATACGTACACGTATACACGAAAACCTACAATTTTAGAAACTAAAAGCTGACGTAATGTGTTTTTAACTACCAGTTAACAGTAAAATATTATATTCAACCAAATATTATGTATATAATTTAATTTATTTATTTTGCTTGATCCATTCAAAAGTCGAGGAAATCATCCTAGAATTTTTGTAATGCATTTTTGTATCAAAATTATAAATAAATAAAATATTTCAAGATATTGCCAATTTAGTCGGTACCGTCAAAATATTTGTAACAATTAGTCGATTCAAAAAATAATCGTTTAATGTGCCATTTACTCGAGTATACGAGTATTTTTACTCGTACTCGGACGAACACTAGGCCTGACGAGCCCCATGCGAATAAATTAACAGTTTGTACCTTTTATTTTATTTATTTATCCTACGATCTCTTATATATTATCTTTTATATATGGTATATGCCAAAACTATGCATGTATTTGTGCACAGTTTTCCTCCGGAAAAGAATAATATGAGAGGATTATAGAAAACAAATTTTGTTTTTATATTTTTATTAATTTTAGTTATTAATGTAATATGCATATGTATGCGTAAGAAAATGAAATAAAACTATAAATTCAGGCCAGAACATTCATTTAATATAGCGTGTGTTTTAATTCTACCATCTTAAGACACATATCTGTGGACTCGGCCTACTCATGCCCAGTAGGTAATTTTCGATGTTGGCACAGTAAAAATAAATGTTCTTCTACCAACTAAACCCAATTGACTCAATTTTTTTTTGTACTCAGGAAGCATATAGTAAAGAAGTCATGGAGTTTCAGATCGATTAATAAAGAAGCAAAAAAAATATTCATGTTTAAACTCAAAATGGGCCTCATCAGGTCCAGTTGCCCATCCTAGGGTTAAATCTTTAAAATATGAACTTTTTATATATTTCTTTGTAAAAATATTTTCTTAAGTATCAGATTGATAAAAAGTTAACAGATTTTTTTGATAACTTTTATTTTAATAACAATTCTTTTAGTTGAACAAAATATGTATATAATTGCAATTGTGTTCTTCTCATTTAAACAGGATTTTTCGAGTAAAACATTTTCTGTTCAAAATGCACTAAATCAGAAAATGTTGTACCTGTGTACCACATGAAAAATAATGTATCAATATTGGTACAATCGTACGGAGGTGGCAACAGTGGTCACCATCGCGATCCTTTTTCATCGTCGTTAGTGCAATACTAACAATTACGCAGGCGAAGCAGTTTGTGTCCCTTTGGGACTACCACCAAACTTCGTGTGGACTACTCCGTCTTCATTTTTCCATTCTCGACGCAAACAGCCATCCACCAATCTTAGGCTTTGCCATTGTTACCAGAACGCTTTCTTGATTGATCTCTCATTTGACCATGACGGCTTTTTACCTGTTTCTACACTAGCCACAATCTTGGCCAACACGGGGTAATTTCTATGATCACGCCTAATTTGTTCTGCTGTCCACTGGCCATTGGATTGGATAGTTAAAGATCGGACGTAGACTCTTCGTGGTAGCCCATCTTCTGCCTTTACGACTCACTACTGGAATTGGACTGACGTTTGCGATTCGAAATGTTTCGACCACTTCTGGCAATTGGGGGGCAGTCTATTATGGGAGCCAGCCTTGGCCCTGGTAGCTGACCATTTCTAGTTTAATGACTTTTGATAGTGATTGTCGCCTTTTGTCCTAGCTTGGTTCGTCTGAAAATTATGAACAACAGTTTTTATCTGCTTTAATTCGGAAACCCATTCACTCTGTTCAACTTCTACCGTCTCACTGGACGTTTCCTTCGCTGATATGAGTACGACCCTCTTTGTATCGAAATCGCGTATACCATCCGAAAATACCTCTATTTTGCACTTTTCAATGTACTCAGGTGATGAACCTGAAGCGTTAATTTCTTGCCTAACAACTTCTTCGATTTTAGCCTCTTGACCTTCTGTAAATGCGCTGGTCCTACAAGATATGCGAGTAGGATCATAGAATCTTTGTATCATAAACATATCTAATAACATGCAAATTATTATTAAATCTTGAATATTTAAATATATTATATGTATCACGAAAACAGAAAAACTTAAAAATAAATTAAATTATTCTGCCGAGCTTGGTTGTCTTTTTTCTGAAATCTGTTTCTGATTTTCTGAAGTCTGTTAGGATTTTCTGAAACCTATTCAAAATTTTTTGAAATCACAACGATTTCTGAAATCATTTTGTGGGAGATAAAACGTTTACCTATTTTCTTCCAGTTTTTTTTATCATTTTCAGAATCTCTATATGAATACGTATATTATTCATACCATCTTATCATCCTTATATTGGGAAAATTTATAAAAACCAGTATTCAGATCCTAAAATTCATAAATTTTATGATGTTTTTTCCACCTTTTGATTATAACTGGCAACTCTTTTAACCAACAAATACGATTAGTCATGCCTTGACTAATCGCATCTTTCAAGTCAAAGTCTACGGAACGAAAAGTCATGACTAATTGGCTCATGAACATGGAGCCAATTAGTGTGACTGGAGGGTGACTTATCGTGATAAGAAAATATCGCCCTTGATATAGAAGGATCGTCTAAGCGAGAACCGAGACTGAAACTGAGTTGAAAAAAAGAGATCTATAAAGTTGTATGAAGTGAACAGTGGTGCGAATATCCACAGAGTGTCATTTACAAGTAGTGTTTTAAAGTTGTATAGAGATACTTAGAGGTAATTAGATATATTTTGAACAACATTATTTAGTTTAGTTAAGTTCGTTTCAACTAACTACAGCTTATAATTTTCATTGACTTATCTTTGGAAAAACCCAATGAGATTGATAAATTAACTTGATGTGACTAGTTTTGCATATAGACATCAAAGCTTTTAATTACTTATCGAATGCATCTCAGTTGTCGCTCAGTTCAACTAATCAAAGTATGTAATATATGCATACCTATGTGTGTACCTAAAAATTACACTGAACTGGGCCAAGTTTATACCCCCCCTTTTGCACAATTCATTCCATTAAATATTATAATCATTAGTTAGGTTGTGTTAAATATCAAGTTTTACAAATAGCAATACGAGCGGGTAATTGAATATATGGAATGAAATCGAATGAGAAACAAGCATGTTCTGAGTTATCATAGCTTAATTGAAGCCAGATAATATATTCAATTTCTTTAGTGTAATTGTGGAGCTTGTGCTGTGAACAGCGGACGAAAGATGTGAACGAGTATAGTGTTTGAATTTATCTTAAAAATTGCGTATCAAATACATCCGTTACTTGTTTCTAATGAAGATTAAATGGGCACCAATTAAAGTGCCACCCCACAGACGCATGCAAACTCTGGCCGTCGGTGTCTACGTGGGGATATTCTTTATCATGGCACTTGTATCATTTCTAATTGTATCAACATTAATAGTAAGTATATTGAAGAATTACTCTAGACCTTTTTAAAAGATGAAATCCATCAAAGACCTAATATCGATATCAAAAAAATTATTTTAGAGGTTTACAGAGGCGTCAAAGTTTCGTATGCAAATATGTGCAAGTGGGATCGTAGAAGCTTTTTTATTTATAATTTTTCTCACTTAAGTTAATTTATTATAAAATATACAATATTTAAATTCATGTATTCAACAGAACTAGAAATATATCTGTGCTTACAAACTCGACATAAACGAAAATTAGGGGTTGTTGCTATTCTGCTTGTCCTTCTTAAGACGCAACTTTTCATGAGCCCGGGGTTCAAATCGGCCAACTGCAGCTTTTTTAAGCAGAAATGCGAAAATCAAAGAAATATTTGCGATAATCAAAAAATGATTTGCGACAAGCAAAAAGTGATTAAATCCGAGCATAAAGTGATTTGCGAGAAGAATAAAGTGACTTTTTTTTTCTGTGGGATGAACTTTCGGTTTTCGATCGGATGAATTTAATCTTTTTTGGAATCGGAAGTTAACATATGTATGTGGATGAAAAATAAAAAAAATAAAAATGAAAAAGGAAATTCCTCTTCATTATGTCATATATAAGATAGATAAAAGGCCTTATTTTTGAAAAATATTGAACTGAATTTAAGAGCTTAAGTCGATCATCAAAACTCATTTTTATTTAAAAACAAAAATCCTAAGTAGGCATAATGAAGAGGAGTTTCCTTTTTTATTTTCATGCACTAATGTGTATATTATATTATTTTATAAAAACACCGGTTTAAAATGAGTTAAATTGTTTAAAATTGTATGGTTTTTAGGTACAAATATTGAAACTATGCGACGATAATTTTTTGTACTTCTGCGTTTATCGCTTTCCAACCGATGGTGATTGTTGATAAGATAAACTCTTTTGGAAAATCTGTTAATGGAATATACTTGGGCTGTGATAATGACACTGAAAAACTCTTGTTACTAGATACTGAACCAATAACACGCTTTGTCTATTTTTAAATTCTAGCTAATAATCTTGAAAATAGTTGATTATGATTATTAATTATTTATAGACGTTTTAAGTTCTCATAGTGTAGTGCGGTTGTGAATGCTTGAAAGCACGGACGTAGTTTTTGGAAAAAATCAAAATGAAAATTGAGTGGGCACCAGTTAAAATTCCTCCAAAGAGGAGAATGCAAACTCTGGCAGTTGGTTTGTATGTGATGATTCTTTTTATTTTACCTCTGCTTTCTGTGATTTTACTGTCCGCAATTATTGTAAGTACTTTTCAACAATAAAGATATTTTTCTTTTTGGTTAATAATTGCAAATAATATACATGCATTAGAACATTGAACTGTGTTTTATCTTTGTTATCTTTACTTATGTACAATAATAAGGATCGTACAATCGTTATTAATTGGACATATTTTTTGATTTGATTACTTGCAGTTTTATGGAAATCTTGTATGGAAAATTGTAACTCTCGCTTATCTTACATATGTTTTCTATGACCATACACAACGGTATAGCGTCATTGATGGAAATGGGTTCGTATCATATGTATATGTATACATAACTGTGACAATAAGTTATAGTAGCATAAGAAGATATAAGGAAAGATTGTGGTTAGTAGCTACAAATATAGACGTCCTCAAGACGCAACTTTTTATGGGACCGGGCTTAAAATCGGGCAATTAGAGCGAATTATATAAGAATTTTTCTAATAGATCAATTCCTCTTGATTAACCAATTATTTAACTTTCAATCTAAATTGAACATAAGTATTGGAAAAAATTAAAAATAATTATAAAAGAATAGCATATGTCGACATAAGATATACAGATATCTTATTTTAGAAAATTTTACCGAGTATAATAGCTTATGTCAACATAAGGCACCGAATTCTACCATTTTGAAATAAAAGCTTAAGTCGTCTTGGGAACGATTTTTTTGTATTTCAATTTCGAAAAATACAATTTTTATAACTTATCCTTATTGCATTTTGAGCCAACATTATTTTTATTCAATAAAATAAAATCATCTATTCTTATCTATAATAATATATAAAAGATTAAACATCGAACATATCAGTTTGATCAAAAAAGCGGTTCAAAATAATTCAATTATCTTTTAGCGTCAAAGTTACCAGCCAATTAATTGTGTAGGATTCCCATCCATAGAATAAATCTCTTCTTTATTTACAATAAGTTCAAATAGACAATTATTTAATGAATTAAATAATATTCAATACAATATTACATATTTAATTTGTCTTAAAATTTCTTATCTTTACATCTTAAACTTCTTCTGATGATTTCTCATGTTACTCAAAAAAAAATATGAAGGACTTCTAGGGTCAACAACGGGTATTCTGAAAGCTTTAGACAAAATTTCATACATCTACATATATATATTGACTATATTTTATGTAATTTTAAAAGAAGGCTTATTTTCTAATTTCAGATGGAGGTTTCTGCGCAGTAATTTTATTTGGAAACATTTCCGGGATTACTTTCCCATAGAGTTGGTCAAAACAGCTGAGCTGACACCAGATCGAAATTATCTCGTCGCTAGTTTTCCCCATGGAGTGATTGGGTATGTGTGTGCATACATATACATTATATACATACATATACTATTATGCTTTCCAATTCTATAGAACTGGTATTTCCAATAACATGGGGAATGATATAGACAAGTGGATGGAGCTATTCCCAGGCATACGTCCGAAAATAGCAACTCTTGATATGCATTTCTACACGCCTATATTGAGAGAGCTATTGCGTATGTGGGGATTGGTGTCTGTGTCCAAAGAGTCACTTCTGTACTATTTGCAAAAATCAAATGACCCCAAGCACCCAGACAATAAAGATGGATTTACATCAAATGCAGTTGCGGTTTTGGTAGGTGGTGCCCAAGAAGCCTTGGACTCACATCCTGGACGATACATCTTGACTTTGAGAAATCGCAAGGGCTTTGTTAAGATTGCCATTCGTACCGGGTGAGTAAAAATGTGTAATCGGCTATAAATAAAGATTTAATAACATCATTATATCAACTAGATCTCCGATTGTCCCCACTTTCTCGTTTGGTGAAGTTGATATATTCGACCAGGTCAATAATCCTCCCGATTCGTGGCTACGGAGATTCCAATCGCTAACTAAGAAATTGACTGGTATATCACCAGTTGTTGTTATGGGTCGTGGTTTCTTTCAATACACGTTTGGAGTCCTACCTAAAAGAAAACACATTGTACAAGTTGGTAAGTCCGTACTCAAACCCGTCATTTATTGCATTCATACAATTGCTATTATCTAGTTGGTGCCCCTATTGAGGTTACGCAAAGTGATAACCCTAGCCCGGAATATGTAGACAAAGTTCATCAAATGGTAATGAAGGCAATAGATGATCTCTTTGAAGCTCACAAGGAAAAGTATGTGGAGAATTCTAAGAATTTAAAATTGATAATTCAATAATATCTCATGGAGTGTAAACTAGTTTAAGGTGTAGATTTTAGAAAGTATTTGTAATATTCGTACATATATATGTATATGTATGTAGGTATGTTGTTCAAATCCAAAAAGTATTTTTATAAATCTAAACGCTTTGAAAAGTACAATTTTCGAGCCGTGTGTTTCCACTCTTGGGCGTTTTGAGTTTTTAGTGCCTTGTGCAGCTGAAAATTTGAGTTGAATAGAATTTTGTATGGTATGGTATTAATTTTTGCTGTTCCAAACGAAAGTTAAATGTTTACAGTAGAGGTCTCGATACCCGGGCTTTTTTCGGCCCGGGTATTCCCGGGCGCCCGGGCCTTACCCGCACATGCGTAATCGGCCGTAAATGATTGTGAAAGGATTAATATCACAATATACATCTGATAAATACACTTAAAAAATTATTATTTTAAAAAATCACATTTTTTCTGAAAACATTTTTTATTTAAATCAGGTATCTTTCCAATGATAAAAGTTGTTTTTCCTCTTTTCGTTTTGTTATTTTGTTATTGTTATCGAATTTTGAATGGCGCGAAAGAGCTAATTTCGCATCATTGACCTGCGGAATATTAATTATTGGGAAAAAACATGCACATGCAAAAGATACCTGATTTAAAAAAAAAATGTTTTCAGAAAAAATGTGATTTTTTAAAATAATAAATATTTTTTAAATAATAATAATTTTTTTAAGTGTATTTATCAGATGTATATTGTGATATTAATCCTTTCACAATCATTTACGCGCTATTTATATGCGCGCATCAATCAATGTAGCTAATTATGCAGATTCATATTCTCATATGCACGCATTTCACGCGTTGCGAAGAGTCATCAAAACACACATCAAACTCATACAAAACAAAGAACCAACAGCTACAAGCGCACGCAGTCAAACAACAAAAACAAAACGAATAGACAAACAACAAAACAACACAAATGGTCATAAAACCAAAAGCGACGCACAACGCTCAAAAACCATTCCCTCTCTCTTCTCTACCTGCTTCGTGTTTGTCCACGAAGACTCGACGGTTCGTATCGGCTCGACGACCCGAATCGGCTCGACGGCTCGAATAATCGGCCCGGGCCGATTGCGCCGCCCGGGCCGATTGTGGCCGCCCGGGCCGATTGTGGCCGCCCGGGCCGATTACACATGTGCGGGTAAGGCCCGGGCGCCCGGGCTGTAAATACCCGGGCGCCCGGGCCAACGAGCATGTGCGGGCAGAAATCGAGACATCTAGTTTACAGAAAGGCTTTTGACGTTATCAAACGTTATCATTTGCAGGTCTGCAAATGTGTTTCTTATTAACAATTTTCTTAACAATTTTCTTTTAGGACGTTTTTATTTTTACAACCAGGCCCTGTGCCAAACGGTAAATTTTTAGCCGAAAATTTAAATTTTTCTCCGAGAAAATTAACAGATGTATACTAGTTCAACTATTTAACCCTTACTGAAGATAGTTTGAAATTTCTAAAAAAATATTTTCTAATTTTCTGAAATAAAATTTATGTAAAAATTCAAATTTTATTTTTGTGGTAAATGCTATTCCTTGGGGTGAATATGGATTCTGCTTGCCGTGAATTTTTTTTTTTGATACACAACATCAAGCAATTTCACTACCACAAGCGAAATTAGAGTATCCAATCGTGTTATCTTTGCAGTTGAGCAAATTTGTTTTGACGTTAACCCCAATTGTCAGAAGTTTGATATCTGGTGTTCTGTGCTTTTCAGCTCTTACAGTCTGATTAGACTCAGTCTCGTAGGCTCGTACTCGTAAGTCTCGTACTCTGAACACCTGATCAGACGACGTAAAGTGATTTGGAGAGGTGATGCATATTTTTGAACAGATTGCCCGTTTTTGAGAAATATTATAATAATTTATGATTTTTCATGCATAAATGTATTAAAAAAAATGTTGTTAGTATAATTCTAAAATTATAATTAAAATGTGTGAATTTCGCACACTATTTTTTTCATTTTATTCAAAAGTTGATCCAACTATTGTAAAAAAAAATCCCTTTTATTCGAAAGAAAATGCATTGCAATATATTGACATCATTGTTTAATTGCTTTAGAGGTTGCTCATGTATCTTCTTTTCGGACACTGTAACATAATTATTTAGACCACAAATAGTTTTATTTTCCAAAATGCATGAGGTTTTATGTGAATATGAATGAATGTATTCAATTTTCGGACTCAAAAAATTATAATTGAATCACAAATTGAGGAATGTTGCCACTGCATTGTATTGGTGTGTATTCTACACACGTTGTTGTCGACACAGATTACATACCGCTTGTATGTGGTTGTTAAAATGGTTTGATGGTGTGTGTGAAAAACATGAAAATAGCGCCGGTGATAGTTTTTGGAACTATCGTAATGTCCTTAAAGCGCCGGTGGTATTTTTTGGAACTATCGTCATGACCTTCCAAAAGTCACCTCGATGCCTTTATTCACCTTCCCGCTCAAAAAATTTCGTCTCTTCTTCTTCTTCCGAAATTATGTGAAAATATTTATGTTTTGAAACTAGACAATGATCAAAATCTACATTTCCAATATCAAACAATCCCAAACCAACATAATCTCAAATTACATTTCTGTAATTATCCCAAATTTTCTTATTTGATAAATCTAATTGAGATGATAAACAGCTGTTTATTTTCACCAAAAGTTGACTTTTAGCGATGACACTTCGTTACAAATAATTCACCACTAAATGCTTCGAATTTCTTGGAATTTAAGAATTAGAGATTAAAGCAAATTGTTCACTTCCAAATAAGATATATATTTAAATTTTTAAACAAATACAAGTTATTGCCTTTATAACCCCCGAGAAACTCTGAACCCGACATCCTTGACTCCCAATAACACGTTTAAACACTGATTCACGGCCCCACGTTTTTTAAAGCATTTCAGCGATTTGCTTTAGTTTGTTCCAATTATACTTGCACACTTTGAGAATGGCGAGGAAAGTGAACAAAATTCCAAATAATGTACTACAATACCTACATTTATCAACAAAAGATATTTTCAACAAAAATCACGGTTGCAAGCCGAAAATTTCTTGATTTTCGCTGAAAATCAGCCGAAAATCTGATTTTCATTTGACAGTTATTCTAAGGCGAAACTCAGATTTTCGGCTGATTTTCAGCGAAAATCGATTTTGGGTCGAAAATCAGCTCCGTGTGAACATCACAGATTACCAGATATGAAACTTGAAATATCGCTTGTATGTGGTTGTTAAAATGGTTTGATGGTGTGTGTGAAAAACACTAAATAGCGCCAGCGGAATTTTTTGGAACCTACATTTGTCGTCGAAAAGCGCCAGCGGAATTTTTCGGAACCTACATTTGTCGTCGAAAAGCGCTTTATTATTCACCACTATTCACCTCCGCTGTCTGAAATTGCATCTCTTGTTATTCTTGAGAAAAAATGTGAAAATTTTAAGTTTTGGAAATCGTCCCTCAGTTACTTATTAGAGCCTTAAGGCAATATACGCAATCTAGGCAGTGCCCAAAAGCTATAATTCAATTTTCAATCAGTTTGGATTTCCCAAACCAACATAATCACAAATTACATTTCTGTAAATTTCCCAAATTTTTGATGTTTGATAAATCAATCTGATATGAAAAACAGCTGATTTGTTTCACCAAAAGTTGACTTTTAGCGATGCCACTTCATTACAAATAATTCACCTCTAAAAGTTTCGGATTATTTAGAATTTAAGAGATCATAGAAAATTATTCACTTCTAGGTGAGATATTTATTTTAATTTTCAAAATAAATACATAGTGCCTCTACAACGCCCGAGGAACATTGAACCCGACACCGGTGACTCGCAATCTACGCGTATAGAAACTAAACCATGGCCCCCACGTTTTTTAAAGCATTTCAGACATTTGATTAGTTTCATTCCACTTATACTTGCGCACTTTTAGTATGGCAGAGAAAGTGAACAAAATTCCAAATAATGTACTAATATACCCACATTTATCGACAAAAGATATGGCATTGCATTAAATTTGATGTTTGAGCGGTGAACTCACGTACACAATCTGTGTATTCACCAATCGCATAAAAAAGAGATTTTTTTTGACGTTTAGCCTCAAATGTCAGAAGTTTCATATCTGGTAATCTGTGGTGAACATGCTATAAGTCCGCTCTTAAAAATAATGAGTTGCCATGCGATCACAAAATTATACTTGTGCAGTTTATTTTCAACCAATTTTTTGTCGTGGCAACCCTAGTAATGTGATATTTTTTTCAAAGAGTGCTTGATCACAGGGGTCGAAACGATCCGAGCTAGCAAAGTTCTCAGCGGGTACTTCAGAACATCAAAATAGGATCTTTCGAAGATCTTGTGTTCGCTCTTTCGAGGATCGTATAAAAGATCGTCGAAAGAGCGTACTTTGACTTTCTGAAATTCTCTACCTGATAGATCGCGACCGCTTCTCGGGTTTGAGAAAAGAAAGACCCAAACCTATTTTGATGTTCTGAAGTACCCGCACGATTTTACCTCGGATCGTTTCGACCCCTGTGCTGGATCATCTTTGAATTTCGCTCTCAACGAGAGAGCAGTCTCGTAGGCTCGTAAGTCGCGTACTCTCGACCTGTCTGAACCAGCGATGCCGTGCGATACACTGAAAATATCCGTGTATTTCCGTGTTTACTAAAAAAAACTACATTTTTCAGCGCATCATCTCTGACAAAACGAAATCCAACTTATGTTTATATCAGTGGTCACAAGCCATAACCGCCTAAGTCGAGTTAGGACAAAATTGAGATTTTAGTTCGATCGTGCTCAGCGTGTATAAATCTATTTGCTATCAATTTTTCATGTTTGTATCTTTTTTAGACTCCTTAAAAAATGTAAAAATGAAACACCTAGCCCCATTACTTTCAATGTTAATTTGAAACTTTAAACTGCTCTCCTGAAAATTTTGAAAAACAGACTTAGGCGGTGTTGACTTGTGACCACTGATATATTGGATTGAAAAAATATAATTTAGAAAATTCAAAAATTGATAATTTTCATAGAAAATTCAAAAATTAATTAAATTTATAGATAATTCAAATTTTATAGAAAAATTCAAATATTAAAAATTCAAAATTTGATAATTTTCATAAAAAATTCAAAGTTTTATCATTTACATAGAAATTTAAAATTTGATCATTTTTATAGAAAAATTAAAATTGCATACAAAATTTAAAATTTCTTAGAAAATTCAAAATTTGATAATTTTCATAGAAAATACAAAATTTGATCACTCATAGAAAATAAATACTTCGGATTTCGTAAAATATCAAATATTTTTTAAACATATTTTAAAAATCTTTCGATGTGAATTATCTGTAGATTTGCGCAATTTTATCGCAAATTTCCGTGTGTCCGCCAAGGGGTCAAATTTCCGTAGAACACGGAAATATCCGTGTAGTTGGCATCGCTGGTCTGAACACCTGATCAGATGGCGTAATAGTGCGTTCACACGAGTCAAAATCAGATTTTCAAAAAAGACGTTCACAGGGCAAAATAGATTTTCATACCTCATATTTTTGTTTGGCGGTATTTCTTTCCTTTGTATTGGTGTGTATTCTACACACGTTGTTGTCGACTTCTTCATTGTGTTGGAATGAATATGACGTCAGGGTAAAGGATTTTTGTGAAATATTACTATTTTCAACATGAAAATCAGCCGATAGTAGTAATAATAGTACAAGCGGGCATTTTTTTTCACAGAAATTCGAAATTTTTAATGTAATTGTGTATTATAATACTTTAAAATATTTGTATGTGTTATTGTTAGTTGTTTTATTCACAATTATTTCGCTTCTTTGCAAAAATATTTATGTTTTGTTTCACTATAAAGGTTGGCAACATTTACAAAATTGATTCTACGCGATCTACGAAAGGTACAACTCGCGTAGGAGCGTCGAATCGTAGATATTTGACAGTTCAAAATTACAAAAACAATTTGCACGTATTCTACGTATTCATTTTGTGTAGGTGGTATCTAAAGTTGCCTTGTCCCGTTACCAGGGCAGTTAACCAACCAAGCGTTGTCTCATACCTAGAATCGACCTGGATCGTCACCATACCTGTTCCCAATAGGATGTTTGGTTCTGGTCCGCAGAAATCCATATCAGATCCCTTGTTTGCCAAGTTGTCAGTTCTTTGACCCATATGAGTATTAAATGGTTTGCTCTAATATAAGGCTGGAAGTTACGGAAGGCTATACGGAATTTCGTTCCTTTAATCTTGGACTCCATTATGTGGTACAGAGCATGAATCACACCAATCATTTCTGATTGGTATACCGACACATATCTTCCTAAGTGCAGTGCTCATGATAATCCTAGCTCTTCCGAGAAGACTCCAGCTCCTGATCTGCCTTACCATCAGTAAAACTGCTGATGTCGCTGTCCTCACACTCTGCCTGAGTATTTCCTTCAATTACTATTTTGTGTAACCTTTCAGTCACTCAGGATTCGTCGATGCCCAGTTTCGTCGCCGAACTTCATCATTACCAGTTAGTTTGCTATTCAGGATCACTCCTAGATACTTAACCTTCTTGTACACATTCTTTTTATCTTCAAAGAGCCTTAGAGGTGCTAGTTCTAAGCCCATTCTCTTGTTAGCAAACAGAATGGTGTCTGATTTTGCAGCATTTATCGAAAGTCCATCCCTCTACAACTCTGAGAGCTAGCCTCATCGTGTATTGAGTGGTGTCCAGAAACTTTTCCACTCCTAATAATCACTAGATTGAGCATTAGGGCTAGAGCATCCTTCAACCTATCGAAGGTTATTTTATCAAAGGCGCCTTCAATGTCGAAGGTGGCGAGTTACATATCTCCTGACGAAATTTCTTTCTCGGCATGCCTAACAAGCTTATGTAAGGCCGTTTCTGTAGACCGAAGATTTCCGTTATTCTTGCCAATAGCGCATTTGTACCCCATTGACGAAGAGCTTGGAAGATCTTGACTAGTCTTGATGTTTTGAAGGGCGCAAACGTATTTATTGCGCTTTCCACTCCTTCAAGTGTGTCTATTCGACCTCAGATTGATTCCCAAGGGTCTGCAGACCTTGTGCTACCTGGAAAGTGCACTTCCATTAGCGACTCTAGCGATCCTTCCAATGTATCATGGACCCATCCTTTTTTCGGAGAAGTCCTAACATTGGTATAGGATCTTTGCAGATCATCTTCTGTATCCTGGATACTTCCGATGTCGTTTCTATGCTTGAGCAGAAATATCTCCACGACTTCGACTTGCTCCGTCGGATTGAGGCTTTGATCATGCAGGAATACATAATTCCCAGTCTGCACCTCCTCTAGCACTTCTGCGTATTTAGCGCTGTTCGTGTTCTTCGGAATTCTTATTGTCTTGTTTTGCCATATTGGATTTTGAACTGTACTATTCAGTTGGACTGACATAGTCAGATCATTCATAACTTTCCAGTCCTCTAGCCTATCTAGCAATTTGCTACTGTATGAAGTTATAACAATCACTTCCTTCGTGCGTCTACGAAAGTTGGGTCCACTATTTGCAATAAGAAGACTTTGTTCGAGTAAAGCCTCTCCTCTGCGGTTGTCGTCGGCGCTGTCCCACAATGTAGTGTGTAAGTTGGCATCGCTTCCGATTGTTAATCCAATATTCTTTCCTTAACAGTAATCGACCATTTTCCACATCTTTCGATGGAGGAGGATCGGAATTGTCGTAAAGAGATACGCGGATGCTATTATGATAGCGCCTGCACTATCCCCTATGCGCACGACTGTGGATCAGGGGAATTAAGGTGTGTCATGAATGTGCACTGCACTCCTTGCCTAGCCATGATGTAGATTCTCTTTTTGCCTCGTGTCTCTGTATGAAACGTATTGTCATTTTTAGCGAGAGACCTTTAATTCTGTTTGCTAGAGTCAAGGGACCTGGAAACAATGCTTTGTCATGAGTGCAGACGCTGCTCTGATGTGGTGAATATTTAACTAACACACATTGTGTTTTTTTTCCTACGGGAACGCCTTCCTCCTGGCAGTGCCCGTATCGAGTCCGCGTCATATCTCCGTCCTCTTTGCGTGATTCAGCTGGGTTAACTACCATAGTGGGTTGTCCACCCTGCCGTATCACCTTTGGTTGTTGACTCGTCTTCTTCGGTATAGAACCAGCCAAAGCGGTTTCAGAGTTTGCACTCCTTTTGCCCGCTCAGTCTACATAGCTCAGCCCGCTGAACCGACCCGCAAGTCGTTTAACAGACCTAGTTTCCGCCTTGGCGTCCTTCCTCCGGATCCTTTTCTACCTTTGCTTTTCCCGCTTGTTTAGCAGAAGTAGCTCAGCATCAGGTTCACCGGGTGAGGAAGATTAGGATAAGGTGGCTGACCTCTTGTAATTCACGTTCATTTTGTTTTTAAAAATTGCCACAATACCACACCTAAACCCAGAGTAAAATGGGTTCAAACCATTTTCTATGTGTTGCCAACATTACAATAGAAAACAGAACATATAATAGTATATAATAACATGTTTAGTAATTTATATCTTTAATTGAATTCATATTTTATAGTTTTTTGTGATAAAATGGTCAGAGTGTACTATTTTTCGGCAGTGAGATTGATCACACTTGATGACAGTAATCAGGTAATAATTACCACAGTCGGTGTGAATATCCCTTATAACATGTGATTCTGAACCACCCTGCAAGTCCGAGAACTAAATTCATAGCTGCCAAGGTCACAACATTTTTCACGAGCGTTAAGATAGCAACGTTGCTGGCTGTCAAAATTTTTGACAGCTAGACGGAGGGGAAATTTTACAGGCGATTCAGAAATTTAAAAACTATTAAAAAAAACGTAGAAAGGTCCTTCGAAAAAGGAATTAAGAGGGATACAGGATCAATGTTGGTATTCAAAAATACGGAAAAAAAATGTCCAATCGAATGCATAAGTTTCATAAAGGAAATAAGCCTTCGGAAACCGTATATAGCAAACAATAAAAAAACCCAAATCGTGTAATAAAGAGAAAAAAAATTTATTATAATAGAACCAATGGGGATACACAGTCCAACTTGGTGTCCAAAAATAGGTAAAAATATCGTCTATCGATCGTATATAGTGTCATATCCGTTCAAAACGCAGGACACCTGTCCTGGGCCAGCAACGAATTTCATTATAACCTCTATACAGCACAAAAAAAAAAAAGAAAAAAATTCATAAAAATAGAACCAATTTGGATACAGAGTCCAACTTGGTGTCCAATAATAGGTAAAAATATCCTCTATCGAACGTTTATCCTCTCATATCCGTTCAAAACGCAGGACACCTGTCCTGGGCCAAGATGATACACCAATATGGTTCCTCTACTTCAAGTGGCTCCCTTTTCCGAAGGATTCTCATAGTCAGTTTTTGAATTTCTGAGTTGCCCTGTTAAATTTCCCTTCCGTACAGCTGTCACCCATTTTGACAGCCAGCAACGTTGCTAACTTAGCGCTGGTACATTTTTCGGTACTATCTCGACGCACGTTGGGATCCCAGATCTATGGTTGGGATTGCATTCGGTTGAGTTATCCCAATATATATAAATATGTTTTGATAAACTTAGCCTACCGGAGTAAAAACCTTGGTTTATTGGGTTTTTATTGTCGAAATGGCAACAGAAAAGCATAAACAACTTTCGCAGATTATCAAATTTTGCCACGAAAACCTAAGACAAATGAGCAAACTACAAGGACCAGAGTGTGCATGGGATGAACATCTAAAAAATACTGAAGCGTTAAAGGAATACGCCAATGCCATGCATGAATTAGCCAATATTTGGGAGGAAAACTCAGAGAATGTTGATTCATCGGCTTCTAGTCGTATTAAATGGACTATTGATTATTGTCTGAAATACTTTTACACCGACAAAATTATGCTCGAAAAACGGAAAAAAGAATTGCGACAATTAGAATCATGGACTGAGTTCGACTCTTCGAAATATAATATATTAGATGATGTGAATGAGTATGTAAAAGTACTAGATGTAGGGAGTTGCTTTAATCCTTTTCGTGAAACCAATATTTTTCAAGTTACAGCTATCGACGTACAACCGGCCAATGATACTGTGTATTATTGTGATTTTCTCAATGTCAGTGTTCGCGATATGGATGAACCGCGAGTTGTTTTTGATGGAAACAAAGTAGTAGCACTGCCTACCATGTATTTTGAGTGTGTGGTTTTCAGCCTACTCTTGGAATATATTCCTAGTTCACAGCAACGAATGAAATGTTGCCGTACGGCTTACAATCTACTAAAATATGAAGGAATCCTTATTATAATAACTCCAGACTCCCAACATGTAGGTAAAAACGCAATGCTAATGAAAAATTGGCGATATACATTAGCAACACTCGGATTTACTCGCACTAAATTCGAAAAACTTCCTCACATCACTTGCATGGCATTTCGAAAGGCTTCTAATCCTGAAATTGCCTATCAATGGGCCGAATTACATCGAGAAAATTATATGACATTGTCAATAGATATTCCACAAGATAATAAATGAAATATGAAAAAAGTTATGAGTGAAATTTATATTTCCGGTTGAATTAGGCAGCTTCTTAGTCTATATACATTACAGAATATAGGATATAAAGAAAGACTAAAAATAAATTCTATTATTGGGGTATACCCCAATAATATATATATATACTATTATGAATACAATTAACGTATCATATTAATTTATTGAATAAGCAATTTTGTGACTCTAAACAACACAAGTTTTTAAAACTATTCCCTTATAACTATATAGTAAATCTAGTTTATCTTTCAATTGAAATGGATATCGCTTTTATTCGCGAAAAAGGCTGAAGTAGCTCCAACAGCCTGTTGCATTTTCATTGCGGCAGTTGCATCAACAGCTTGCTGCATTATATTCGGTGGCATAGGTTTCTTTCTATCTGCTTCCCACTCTGCGCGGTGCAGACGTTGACGATGTTTATACATATTCGCATTCGAAAAAAATGTCATTGGACAGTTCGGACAAGTATACAATACTTCGCCAGTATGAGTTGAGGTATGCTCCTACATAATTATATATTGGTATTGCAATTATTGTACATCGGAAATGACATAAAACTTACCCTGAGATCTTGTGGTCTCTTAAAAGCTTTTTCGCACATTGTACATTTGAATTTTCTTTCACATTCATGATTATGATAGATATGTCTCTTAAGTGCCCTTGCATTAGTTGATGTTTTATTACAAATATGGCAGCGGTGCTCTCCTCCACTATCCTCATGAATCGTTTTCATGTGTTGCTTTAACCCAGCTAAATGGCGTAACCATGTTCCGCAAATTTCACATTGCATCGGAACAGGTATTGGTCGGGGTACGTCAGAGTGTTCGACCTCGTGATGCTTTTTGAGATTTGATTGACTACGTACTTGCTTTCCACACTTATCACAAATTATTGCACTCTCCGGATCATGCATATATTTAATGTGATCTTTAAGTTTCCTCTCCGTTGGTAATCTAAAATAATTATTTATTAAGGACAGTTTTAAAATACTTTGATTAACAATTACATTGTCTATTCTTACTTTTTTTTACATTCAGGACAAGTGAACTTGAATTCTGATTTTGGGACATGTTTCGAAAACGAGTGATATTCAAACGCTGCCTTCGTAGTAAACGTTTTTGGACATTTGTCACATTGAAAGGTTTTCTTCTCTTTCATTTCTGGAGGCTGTATGTGTACATTTTCATGTGTCTCTAAGGTTCGGCTGTCTTGACAAATCTTACCACACTTTGAGCATTTAAAATGGTCAGGATTCCAATGAACATAAATATGTTCTACAAGGGGCTTTCGTTGGAAGAATTTTTTACCACAACACATTAAATATCCGCTATCATCATGGGAAGCACGAAAATGTTTTTTCATGGTACCAAAGTCGACTGCTAAAAGGTTACATTTAGGACAAAAAAATTTTTCAAAAAACTGTTTTATAATATTGTCGTATTGGGCCTGCTGAGCATTCTTTTGATCAATTTCTTCACGTGTCATACGCTTTGGTGGCACTGCCGGTTTTTGTCTCTTGCCATATTTTTTGGGCTTAACAACTACTCTTTTAGGTATTTCAGCATATTGTTCTTGGGGTTCCCATTCTGGTAAACTTTCCTCCGACTCTGTACTACTGATAGAACTGTCTTCGGTTCCCAATTCAAGTCCGGCAGCTAAAAATTCTCTTCCGTCAACGCAAGCGTGGCTATCACTTTCACTACATTCTGCTTTAATTTGTGAATCATTTTGAGACGTTTTGGAATCAGATTTCTCAGACCCATGTGCCTTATCGTCTTTTATTTCCAGTTTCAACTTTTTAGGTCGTCCTCGTTTCTTCTTATGTTGATCATCCACAGATGGCTTGATATCAATAGCATCATCGCTTACATTAGTAAGATTTGATGGTTTAATATATTCCGCAGACTTTATGATTGATGCTTCCACCAGTGCAGCAAGAGGAAGTTCATGCTCTGAATCGTCATCTTCAGCTAATGTTGTTGTTATTTCTTGTTTAATTCGTTTCACAAATGGAGCATTTTTTTGATATGATTCCTTAATTGATCGACTTCTCCGATTAGCACGAATCGTCCGTTCACTGAAATCCGACTTGTCTTCGATTATTTCTATCTGAGGAAGTAAATCTAAATCGTGCACCTCTACTTTTATTTCTGAAAACAACTTACATTTACTAAGTTAAGTAAACTTTAATCTAAATTGTATACCCGAATCGAAAAAGCTTTCACCCAAAGCTTCAACTAGCTGTCCAGCACAGCTTAAACCTTCTGATTTTAAGAGAACCTCTTGGGGAAGAGGATCTTCATCACATTCATCCACTAATACATCTTTTGTTTCCATATGATTATGTGCTTCGGCTACTTTCAAATAAAATTTGTGGAATTCCAGCAGCGATGACCAACAGGATGCACACACTTCTTGTTTCTGGCATAGTTCCCTATTAGGCTATATGAAAAAGTTAATAACTTCATTAAAATTATAAAAGAAAGATTACTTACTCTCAGCCAAAAGTATTTTGAAATTATATTGCAAACATTTTGTTGCACTCCTTCTATTGAAAAAATATCAATATTTGTGTTCTCTGATGATAATGTATCTAAACATAGAATGCAAATTCCCATATTTGCGATTTTGTATTTGTCTCCGCCGGTAGCCTACCTAAACATTTGTTTAATGTATATGTGTATATGTTAGTTATAAAAACAAATTAAAAATTGTTTCCTTTCTATCACAGATTACCAGATATGAAATTAGAAATACCGCTTGTATGTGGTTGTTAAAATGGTGTGTGTGAAAAATATGAAATAGCGCCAGCGGATTTTTTTGGAACCTACATTTTGCGCTTCATTATTCACCAAAATTCATCTCGGCTGTCTGAAATTGCATCTCTTGTTCTTCTTGAGAAAGAATGTGAAAATTTTAAGTTTTGGAAATCCTCCCTCCCTTACTCATTAGAACCTTAAGACAATATACGCAATCTAGGCAATGCCCAAAAGCTATAATTCAATTTTCAATCAATTTGGATTTCCCAAATCAACATAATCACAAATTACATTTCTGTAATTTTCCCAAATTTTTGATGTTGGTAAATCTAATTGAGATGAAAAACAGCTGATTTGTTTCACCAAAAGTTGACTTTTAGCGATGCCACTTTTTTATAACTAAACCTCAAAATGTTTCGGATTAGAGATTGAATAAAATTTGCACTTACAAATGAGATATATATTTCAAATCACAAAAATAAATACAATTTATTGGCCTTACAGCACCCGAAGGTCATGCGTTTGTAATGTTTTACACCAATGAAAGATATATACACTCTAATGCCGAATCCGAACATCTGGGGTGAGAGTTTTTTCATTGCAAGTAATACTGGCATTGCTCGCCCAGATGTGGAGGCCGTAAAGAAAAATTGATGTTCCCGAAGGGGGAAGTGGATCCGACATTGTCGACTCGTAAGCAATGCATTTAGCCACCGATGATACCTCCACGTATTTTGAAGCATTTCATATCTCAGAATCTGTGACTTGCACACTATTAAGGCCCGACCATGATATGGCGATACACGCTTTTGAAATACTTCGGAAACGAGCGAAAAAACAGGAACACATGGAACCGAGGAACAATTTTACTTTAGACACCCCCTTCAAAAAAAAAATCCAAAAATACCCCCAAAAAGCATTAAATTTGCACCTGCGAACCCCAAAATATTAAGGTGCGTTCTCACCTGGTTTGGGGGGGGGGCAGGTGGGAAAGGTGAAAATTGGAGCACCTGCCAATTCTACAAATATTAACCGATCTGGACCAAATGGGTATCAAATTAAAGGTAATTGAATTATCTATTAAACTGCATTTAAGGTTTAAAATTTTTTATAAAAAAAATAATTAAAAAAAACTTAATTTTTTTTTTTTAATGTTTAATAATTTTTTTCTTTTAAAAATGTATTATTAACCATATGTTTTATATACATTTTTGGAAAGCCTGTTCAATTTCCTTTAAGATGATATATAATATGTTATACTTTAATTAATTATAGTATTGATAATTTGTCAAAAACTAATAAAATATTTTTTAGATGCCAGTCCCTGTGCACGTGGCGGCCTTCAGCCGCGCTTGGGGTTTACATCCTACAGTATGTCCAACACCGGCTACGCGGGCCACAGTACTTTTGCGATCCAAGTCCTCTGCGCGTGGCGGCCTTCGGCCACGCTTGGGGTTTACAGCCTACAGTATGTCCAACACCGGCTACGCGGGCCACAGTACTTTTGCGATCCAAGTCCTCTGCGCGTGGCGGCCTTCGGTCGCGCTTGGGGTTTACATCCTACAGTATGTCCAACACCGGCTACGCGGGCCACAGTACTTTTGCGATCCAAGTCCTCTGCGCGTGGTTAGTTTTTTACAAATTCTCAATACTAATATTACTTAAAGTATAACATATTATACACCATCGTAAAGGAAATTGAACAAGCTTTCCGAAAATGTATATAAAACATATGGTTAATAATACATTTTTAAAAGAAAAAAATTATTAAACATTTAAAAAAAAAAAATTAAGTTTTTTTTAATTATTTTTTTTATAAAAAACTTTTTTAAAAAACCTTAAATGCAGTTTAATAGATAATTCAATTACCTTTTGATACGTATTTGATACCCATTTGGTCCAGATCGGTTAATATTTGTAGAATTGGCAGGTGCTCCAATTTTCACCTTTCCTTTAACTGATTTCCTTTTCCTTTCAACCGCTCTCTCAGTGTTTTTCGAAAGTTTTTCTGTGTTGTCAAATTGTTGAAGATGTGTTTTTTTAAGATTTTGCAAAGAATTTCATTGAAATTTTGGTTAAATGAGAAGACTTGGACTTCCATTTTCATAACATATGATAAATAAAATTGACAATCGCTTTAGCACAAAAGTACTTTGGAAATTGAGAAAATTTGAGAATACATTCGTCAAATTCTCTCATTTTTTTCCCGTGCAGCGGCCTATCATGGTCGAGCCTTTAGTGTGGCAGAGAAAGTAACAAAATTCCAAATTATGTACTAATATACCCACATTTATCAACAAAAGATATGGCATTGCACTATATTTGATGTTTAAGAGGTGATCTCACGTACATAATCTGTGTATTCACCAATCGCATTAAAAAGAGACGTGCGTCAAGATAGCAACGAAAAGTTAGCAACGAATTTAGGTTCCAGGAAATCCACAGGGTCGCTCAGAAAATCAAAAACTATTAAAATAATAGCATTAAATAAAAAATTTTTATATAAATAAATAAACTTATTCAAAAACTAATAAATATTGAAATTCAGAAAAAAATCAAGTATTTAATAAAAAAATATGTGAAGAATGACCCTATTGTGAGTTATTCGCTCTATTCTACTTAACCACGAATTTCCTCTGAATTCTTAGAAAATTAATTAAAAAAAAACTTCAACCGATACAGGGTCCGGCTTAGTGTCGAAAAATCAATAAAAATGTAGTCTTTAAAACATATATAGACACATATGTGAAGAATGTCGCTATTGTGAGTTATTCGCCCCATTCTACTTAACCACGAATTTCCTCTGAATTCTTCGAAAATTCATTAAAAAAAACTTCAACCGATACAGGGTCCAGCTTAGTGTCGAAAAATCAAGAAACATGTCTACTTTAAAACATATATAGACACATATGTGAAGAATGTCCCTATACATAGAAACATCTTAAAATATATTGTGTATTCGGTTATATTTTCATTGTCTATGTCCCCCTTCATCCCTCATACTCAAATTTTTGTCATCATCGAAGAATACCCCCAGCAACGGTGGAAGACTCCTCCTGACCATGTCTTTTTTTATAGTTTTTGAATTTCTGAAATTTCCCCTCCGAGCGTTGCTGGCGATTTTGACAGTTCAGCAACGTTGCTATCTTAGCGCAGGTGATCTTTCAAATGGTTTTAGGAAGTGTTCTAAAGAATTTTTTATAATATAGGCGCAGGGCTGTCGTTTTGAAATTTTCTGGTAAAGTGGGATTGACAACTTTAGAAGCATTTGGAAACAAAGTTCAAGAAGAATGAACAAATGAATAAACCGAAGTCTCATTCTGTTCGTATATATAAATGTTATTCAAGTATTTTTCAATAAATAAATTTATTCAAAATGTATATAAACCAAATGTACGTAAACGAGGATAGGCAAACAGATTTGATGCGGCAACGACACACCAACAAGATGACAACATGGCGGAGTTGGAATTGTCGTCACCTTTTCAAAATGTGAAATTTTTTGAATGCGGCAATGACAAAATATTTTGTTTAAATCATTACTTTAAAACACAATAATAAAAATATATAGTATACCAAAACTTAATTAATATTATAATTAATATTAATTAATATTATAAAAGTAAAAAATCCCATTTAAAAATATAATTTGAGAGAGAAAAGAAAGCATTTTAACATTTTACGCTTGACGTCGTCTCTCAAAGTAGAAATAGATTCAACTTGATGACTGGGGCGGACGACAATATTCATCTTGTCGTGTTGCATTAAAAATAATCGTCTCCATGAGAAGTAGATAAAATATATTAATAAAATTAAATAAATTATATTATGACATTTGATGGTTTTTGGGAAACACCACTCTTCTTGTTCTTGAATCATTAAAATTTTTGTCTGTTTTTTTCTCTCTCTCTTCTTTTAATATTTTAATGTTAATAATATATAAATAAAATATTCTGACTACGATGCTACCATCAGTTTTCTACAAGAACATTTGAGGTTAAAAATTGGCTTATTTTGTCAAAAACTCGAATTTGACAGATTTCAAATGTTTTAATTTTTGAAGAATGCATTTATTGTAACTCTCAAAGCAAGAAGGAGAAAGCAATATTTGATTGATGAAAAACGAAAGATTATTGTTTTTGAAGGCCTAATAAGTCCCCCTTTACGACTCCTGCCGATATTTGGTGCGTTGGTTCGTCTACTACAAATCTATAATCATTCCTTAAATTACAGGGCTGTTAGGTTTAATTTGAAAAAACCAAAACTTTGTACAACTCATAAATTTATAAAACAGCTGATAGAATGAAAACAAATAAAATGTAATGAACATTTTACATTTTGAAGTATGTCTTGTAATCTTTGCTTAATTTCTTCAACTGATTCGTTGGATTTAATAAATATATTTTCAAAAGAATGGGAGCATTTTAATATAAAAGAAATAATTCAACGGCATTTTTGGTTTGAGGTGAGAATTAAAATGGGCATAATACAGATTTTAATGTTTTCATTTCTTGTTAGATTATTTCTAGTTCGGAACATTCCTATTATTTATGTCGTAAATGCTATCAAGTTATCAATTCCTTTCACGAGCTCTATCTTGAGGTCGAAAAGAATCATAAGAGAATCATAATCACCAAAAATCCTACTCCACCTCCAATTGAAGATGATACTGAAATTAAATTTGAAAACTGTGAATTGAAACCGCAAATTCAAAGTGAATATTGCATAGTAAATAATGAAGCTGTACCAGTGGTTACAGGCAAAAGGCGCAGTAAACGTCTTGTTGCCCAGAGTTTAAAAAAGAATGATGATTCAAATAATTTATCAAACCATGAACTTCATCGGCCAATTTCATATAAATCAGTATCAGATAATGAAATTGAAATAAAGAATGAAATCTTGAACACTGTCCCAATAGAAGAGCATGCTTCAGAAGAAAAGAATTATCTTGAATGTGATTTAATTGCAGACAATGCAATTGATGTTGAAGGAGATGTATTCGATTTTCTAGAAATCAATACTGTTAGTTTAAAAGTAAACACAAATAAAAATGGTAAAAAACGAGGGCGTCCAAAAAGATCAAAGTCAGTAAAAGTGACAACCACATCAACTAAAAATCAGCAATCGGAGAAAATGAGAGTCTCAAAAGAATATGATGAATTTTTGACAACGAATTATAAGTTGAGTTGTTGTATTTGCCAAGCCTCTCTAACAGATTTTCGTTCTTTAAAAAGCCATTTCCGTCTGAGCCATAACACGCGGGGTTATGTATTGTGTTGTGGGAAAAAACTAAGTAAAAGAGGAGTTCTTGTTGATCACATTCGAACTCATATGGATCCGGAATACTTTAAATGCTCAAAGTGCAACAAAGTTGCAGCAAGTCGAAGATGCTTAGAAGTTCATATGAAATTGCATGACCAAAAACATGTACGTAATTTCAAATGCGAAATGTGTTCAAAGAGTTTTTTCCGACGGTCGGTTTTCATGCGACACCTTTTATTGCATGTTCCGGAACAGGAAAAGAAAGTTAACTGTCCACAGTGTGAAAAGACGTAGGTGTTATTTAGGTTTTAAAATAATTTTGTTATAATTACTAATGCAAATTTATGTTGTTTTGTCTGTTAGTTTTGCCACACAGTATACAATGAATCAACATTTGAAACTAGTTCATTTGAATATTTATGCGAAAATATGCGACATATGCGGAAAATCTATACGCGGGCGTGAAGCTTTTCAGCGCCATCAATTAGAACATACTGGTGTGCCAAAACCTATGGTCGAATGTGAACATTGCGGTATGAAATTAACTAACAAGTATGGACTTTCTAGACACATAAAAGTTATGCATTCTGAGGAAAATTTACGCCCACAAGTTTGCAGTATATGTTCCAAAGTTTCTCCATCACTCTCTGCACATCAACGTCATTTTAAATATGTACACAGTATGGAGCGAAAACATGCGTGCCCGATGTGCGATAAAGCTTTTAAGAGAGCAAATGATTTGAAGGTAAATATTTCAAAATAATGAATTTCTGAAAAACTTAAAAAAAAAATTGATTCAGGAACATATGACAACACACACAGGGGAAATTTTGTATACATGTCCACATTGTCCGAAAACGTTCAACTCAAATGCAAATATGCATTCGCATCGTAAGAAGGTTCATCGCAAGGAATGGGAAGAAAGACGAATGCAACGTTTTGTCAAGAGAAATGTTAAACCATCGCCTGCACTTCTAAAAAATACCGATGACAAAGATAAACCGGATGTACAAAAATATGTTATCGATGCCGAAATGGCTCAGTGATTTGAAACCATTGTATAGTGAGTTACTTATGTATATTTTGGATACGTTTTCGAAATAAATTACTTAACACGACGGTATTTCATGTCCGTCATTAAAACATTACATTAGTTTCATAATTTCGTCAGTTTATATCTTATTATATACACTGCATAGTAGCTTAAGTCCAAGAACAACGAGATAATCGATGTTTTGTGTAAAATCTCTACCGATAGGTTTTCAAATTGTGTGCAGGGGTACATTATTGAATAAAGATAGAATTTGGTAAAAATTCAATAACAGTGAATTAAAAAAAACTGAAATTTTTATTGAAATCAGAAATGAAAATTCCACTTTTTTAAGTCGACATAAGTTTTTTTATTGGAACTAAAAATGAGTTTGTACGATCCTTAAGTCGACTTAAGGCTTTTATGTTCGGTAAAAAAATGTTCAAAAATAAGATTTTTAATTTTCTTACATCGACATAAGCTAATAATCTGAAATTATGTTGGATACTTTTACGGCTTCCTCCTCTCGGCGAGCAATGGCAAACTTCCGAGAGTATTTGGCATTAAACTGTAGGTCTCTTTAATTGGTGTAGAACATTACAAACGCACAACACCCATGATTGCGAGTAGCTCGGTCAAAGCCCAACGAGGGTTGTAATGATCAATAACTTGTATTTTGCTTTCTAAACACTTAAGCTTTTCTATTAAATTAAATTTTACCCAATGTAACTTAAGCTGTTAGATAAGTGGCTATAACTTTTTTACGATTTAGTAAAAATTCAACAGGGGTGAACTATAAAAAAATGTAATTTTTCGACGTAAATTTCATTAAAATTAGAAATTACAAATTATTTGTTTGAAATTATTTTGGAAGCTCACCAAACACTTAAGTCGACTTTATATCAAATTAAAATTCAATCAAAGAAACTTCTAAAGATCTATTAAAGAAATGGCTATATATTTTATTTTTTGTTGTCCGATTATACCCCCGGTCACAGTAAAAGTTGCGTCTTAAGAAGGACAATCAGAATAACCCAAATTTTCACTTATATCGACTTAAGCTATTATTGTTTATAGGAACAGATATTATGTAGTACTCTTACCTGAACATTTTAATGTGAAGCAAACATTTACTTTGTGTGTCGATGTCTTGAGAAGATTTTGACATATTTTTGATTAAAATTTATGTGTAAATTTTATAAAATTTATTTTTTTACAATTGTAGCCGATATTTAAACAATTCTTTGATCGTAAAACCTTACTTTTATTAACAAATCAAATTAAATTTTATTTAAAATTCGTATAACCTCAGAAGAAAACGTAACGTTCAGAGCATTTTCTCGTGTTTTTTCAGTCGATAATTTAATCAGCTAAAAACAAAGGCATTTGAAATATAAAAATTTTAATAATAGCCATAACATTAAAAACAATTTATACAAAACTGATTGATTTCTATTCCTTTCCGCGAGTGATGCGTTTTCAAAAACACCGCGAAAACAAAATTAAATTTTAGAAAATTAAAATTTTGAAAAACAGTATAAAAATAATTTTGAATTCCTCATCATTTCGAAACCTCGTAAATTGAGGGATAGGTGCACATGTTTTGCTCAATATTTTCAGTGGTTTCATTTGACATAGATGTAGTTTAAGGCCCGTTTTCTCATCTTCCCTTTATAGTTCACTATAGTTAAGTTCACTCTAACGCCCCTTTTCACAACGGACACGGGCCCATATAAAGTAAACATTTGTTATAGAATATCTAGTGAACCATATCTCATATAAGGATAAAATATTGTGTGTTCAGTTACTATCAATATGAGTTTGCATTCCTAAAATAGATATCACCAGATCGGTAGGCCCACGTCAGCACCTACATGCCAAAATTAAAAATAATCGGTTATCAACCACGGCTCCTACCGATATAACCTTAATACAAAATACAAATTATATGTCTTTACAGCCCTCGAGGGGCTTTGACCGAGATACTCGCAATCATTGGTGTTGTGCGTTTGAAATGTTTTACACCAATGAAAGACACCTACTGTTTAATGCCGAATCCGAATGGCTGGGGTGAGAGCTTTTTCATGGCAAGTAATACTCTCGAAAGTTTGTCATTGCTCGCCGAGAGGAGGAAGCCGTAAAGAAAAATTGATGTAGGCAACGCACTTAACCACTGAGCCACGGCCCCCTCCGTAACCTTAATATACCCAATTATTAATTATTATGGTATCTTGACTCGGGAGATTCTGCACATATATGACCAAGCAGCTATTGGCAGGAAACGTCAATTCAAAAGAAGCAGAAATAGTCGTTGAGAATAACTTTACAATTTACCTGCATTGGAAATATCGAAATGACCGTGTGCCATGGCCATTTATTCTTATTAGATGTTTGACATGTACCAGATATGTATATGCATTTACTGATTATCTGTATAAAGAATGCTGCAACATGGTAGTGATGTCGAATTCGCTCATACAAATTGAATTGAATTCATACAAAGAGCGCAATCAAAGATATTGACACGCCCACAATAGGTCCGGAATTCCCTTGCCATTAAAAAAGTTCATCAAGACACTATATTCCACTGGTTTCTGCGTTATTTTACAACCATATGACGGCATAGTAATAACTTAAGGAAAATTCCAACAACACCGCATCTTGTAGATTTAGGAAATTATGTGTATAACGTTTAACTAAAACTCACAAAGAATGTGAAATTATCTTTGAAATTATTTTTGGGTAAAATGTTAGGAATAGAAAACTAATTGGACCTGGTAATATTTTGGACATTTATGTATGGTAAGTATGCTTATGCAGGTCTTTCCATCCCCCGGTGAAAGGATCAAGTGGTCGCACGTAATAGTTACTACGAAAGTCAGAAAACAAATTTTCTGTGTTAACTACATTTTGAAATACCTAAAATTGTAGGCTCCATCATAAAATTTTTAAAAACTTCGTTCACAATAGATTTTCAAAGCACTCACAAAATCACTTTATAAATCACAAGCCCAACAGCAACCATTTTCCGGCTAGTGAAGAATAATTTCATATACATATTTACATTTGGTGCCAAACTGAATATTTAATTTTACATTTAATCGCATGGTTTTGGATTTTCAACCCAATGTGCGGCGGTTGTAATTCAGTCTAGGATAGTAATAGAAACATAACTATATCTTTCACTCAATGTCATATTTTATATAGAATAGTTATAATAATTTTTGAACAAACGGCGACATTCTGTCTGCGAGTCCTGCCATGTCGAAAAACACCCTTGTTCAAATTTCTCCAAACCTTCTGGGAACCAACTGGGAGAAGTCATAACAGCTCAATCAATCAATGTGTAGGATTGACCTGCAGATACCACAAGTACTCAAAACAATTGTAAAATATTGCAGATGTATGGAGAAGTGTTCTGGATCCTTCAACAAAAAAACCACTTGTAAAAGACTTGTTGCAATAAGTGGAAATGAACGAAAGAAAAGCCGTACTCATTTTACACTAGCAGTAAGGTACTTAGATTTCTTCTTAGAAATTATATTTATATATATATGAATTTATTTTTTATGTTTGTATTACTATATGTACATTCATATACTTAACATAGTATACAATTCATATTTTAGTTCACTCGTAAATGCCACGAACACGTTTACTATCTGGGTCGAAGGGGCTCTTAAGGTGGGCATTTGCTTTGTATTTCGTGCCCATAACATCTATATGATAGTTGCCAGATTCAAGGAACTCCTTATCAACTATTCCCCCATCGGTCCGTTTTACATACGCTTGGGCAAAAGGCTTTTGCAGAGTATAGGCATATTCTGCTCGTCTTAAAAATCCTACTGGTTCGTCATTCCTGTAGATACCTTCAAGTCCCCATATTGGAACTTGATCTTCAAGGGTGAAGTAAACCAGCTTTTTTGAGACTCCGTCTTTTAACTGCTTCTGGATCGCATTTTTCCCCTTATATTCACCATTTTTACGACAAGTGAAGGCCAGTCCAGCTTCTATGGGCGTATCATCGGGGCGCAGGTCAAAGCTCCATAAATGATAACCCTTCTCGCTACTCAACGAGTACAGTGCCCGATAGCCAGCATTTCGAAGACCGTCTTGTTTTCCAGCAGCCATCAAAGATTTGTAAATAGACGAGCAATCGGGTCTTGGAACATGTAGTTCGAAACCAAGTTCTCCAACAAAACTCACACGCAAGAGCCGCGCACTCAAATCTTGACCACTCACACTCTTACATTTCACAAGTAATGTACCGTTTGGTGGTATATTTTCATTTGAAAGATCTGAGTCTGTTATTCTCTGCAATATTTCCCGACTGTTCCGTCCTTGTATGGAAATAACCCCAATGTCTGAGGTGGCGTCACGAACTGTAGCCTTGAACCCTTTCTGGCGCATTTCGTTCAGTATTGATGTATAGGTATAATACGCAGACGCTCCTCCTGCAACGATATAATATCCCTGGCCATCAAATTTGGGATCTAGTATCCCTCCGCGTCCCGAAGACAACCGAGCAATTGTGACGTCAGCTTCGACACCGCCCATGCCATTCAGCATGCACGTGTACACAGTTCTAAAATGAATATAAAAGTATAAAAAAATTTGTAAAGATTTGTTTCATAGTTTTAACTGGTTTTTGGTTATTCTACAATAATTCACCACATACATATGTATTTTTCAACCAATAAACCATCGGTTAAGTTCAAAATTGCAACAAATGTTAAATTGTATTAGGCTTATGGCCTTAGATGATATTTATTCTTTACCAGCATATAATTTGTAATTGTTAGTTATCATTATCTTTTAAGTTAAAATATTTTCAATATAAACATTGTTTCGTAATTTTTATTTTAAATAATTTTTTCATAGATAATAGAAAGAAAATATGTAAGAAATATATTAAATTTACGAATTCTTTTTTTTTATTCTAGAGATTCGGTGTGTGCTCGGGTCAGTCGAGCGAACGACTTTGAATATTTCGATAAAATAATTGATAGTCAGAAAATATATGGTCTCTAAATATTAGAACATATTATTATTTTTACCGAACATGCATATCCGTGGCCACAAACCATAACCGCCTAACTCGAGTTAGGACAAAATGAGATTTTGGTGCCATCGTGTCTAAATCTATTTGCTATCAATTTTTCATGTGCATTTATACAAATCACTTAATACAGCTCTCTATTGAGATGAAAGTCATTAATTGTAGGTTGCTCTTACTTGTTATCAGAGCGATCAGTATTAGCAGTGAACAGCCAGTTGACCGCTTCTTTAGCCTGCGGTCCTTCCATATATAATTTGCAGAAGTAGCTCATGTTGAAAACGACCGCATTGTTTCTGCAAGCAAGAGCTTCCTCTCCTATCTGGGGAAGTGCACAATTATTCATCAACGCACCAGTTGTAACGCATCAACAGAAGGAAAAGATAAACACAAATATTTACACTATTCGCTTACCAGATAATGATGATCTGAGAAGCTTCCATATTTCAAATCCCCCTCCAGAATTTTCTCGTATATATTGTCTTGGTGGCGTGGGTTACCATAGCTTCCATACCAATCATATGGTAATATGTGAGCCTTCTCTTTTAGGAAAAAGCCAGGTCTCTCCCAACCCTGTTTTTCCTCCATAAATGCATTGTTGTCCAGCATGTCTTCGTGTAATGGATCTGTCAGAAAGTTACGACCTGCTAGAGGTTGATCGTATTTGAATACCATGCTGTAATTCTTTGCATAACTTTCATGAGATTTCTCCTGAATCCACCGCTTGGCTTGACATTGAGATTTGGTAAAACGACGTACATCGAAACTAAACATGGGAAGGTCTGGCTGATCATTTAAAATCCAGAGGGCGGTCTGTTCGCCACACCCACCGCCGAACATCATTCCGGCCGAATTGAAACCGCAGTTGTGAAACAATCCGGAGACCTGCACGTCAGGACCCATTAAAGGCTTGTGGTCAGGCGTAAAGGATTCCGGTCCACAGACTGTACTTTTAACACCGTATTCTCCATAAGTAGGACACAATTTTACTGCTCCACTTAAATGAAGATCAAACACGGACCAATCCAAATCGTATAAACCGAAATGAAAATCGTGTGCCACGGGGTCAAGCAATATGGGATTTGGTTCGTAGCCACCCATGCAGATGGCATCACCTTGTATGCGGAAATATGTTGAAAAATCATGGTCGCGTATATTTGGCAAGCCGCGAACACCAGGAATCGACTCAGACACAATGTATGCATGTTTCATTGGAATTAGCGGCAGAAACGATCCGTGCTTCTCCACTAGATCCCTTCCCCAAACTCCGGTAGCATTCACGACTGTGCCCGTTTTAATATTCCCAAATGGGGTGGCAACTCCGACTATCTTTTTGCCCGTTCCTGTATTCTCCACCAGTATGTCATTCACAGAACAATTCTCTATGACTTTTGCTCCATTATTTGTGGCAGCTTTGGCCAAAGCTGCACACAACATGGCAGGGTCTACAACTCCATCGCCAGGGGAATATAGAGCGCCTATGAAAGATGTTGGGTCCAGCAAAGGAAACAGTTTTTGGGTCTCTTTGGAGTCCAGAATCTGATTCTCTATTCCCAAAGCGTTGCCAATTGTGGCCAGGCGCTTGTATTCATCGAGACGAGTCTGAAGTTTATAGGAAAAAAGTGATGCATGAAATAAAGTTTTTGTAATAAAACTTGTAAATACTAAGGCCCTTGAATTCATGTATAAACTTATAACTAATTAATTTTAAATATTTTTTTTTTCATAAGAACGCGTACTTTGTTATGTGCAATAAAAATACCGCCGTTTTGTATCCACCCCGGATCAAGTCCCGTTTCATTCTCCAGCCCCATCAGCATATTCCGAGAATTTCCAAGTAGTTGTATTTCCACGTCGTTGGGTCGAAGTCTCCAAACCAATCCTGCAGTGTGCCATGTGGTCCCAGCTGTGAGTTTGGCTCGTTCCAAAAGTACAGCCTTAACACCACGTTTGGCCAGATGGTACAGAGTATGGCACCCGGCTGAACCGCCACCGATAATCACCACATCCGCAGAGGGAGGCACCTCAATTCCTGATGCTTGGGTGTTTTTAGAATTCAAGGAAGAAACTCCCGCCGAGGATCTTAAATGCACATTTGCTACATTGAAAAGATTCCTTTTATTAACATGTTTCCACATTCTAAATACAAATTTCACGATCTTTAAGAGCTGAATAACAAAACAATACTAACTACAGATAATGTGTAGTGCATAAACTCTAAATTCCAAATCGTATCAACATAAAGCAATGACACCAAAGGTCATTTCTTATGATTACGTTGCTTTGAATATTTTTGGAACTCTCAGTTTTATAACATCAATTTTCATTTCGAAATCAAATAGCAGCATATAGCATTTATTTATTATGTTTTCTAGGCAATGAAATCAAAAAATGCGGGAAATACTATTATATGTACTTTAATTCAACTATTTAGAGAAACTAAAATATTATTAGTTGGAAAACAGATAACTTCCCACCTTCTATTTTCTATGATCAAGACCAGATTTGTGTGTAAATGACATTTCAATTGAACTTATAAATTCGACAGAAAATTTTACCGAATCTTTTTTTTCTTATTTTGTTGCACTATGCTGATAAAGGAGAATCCTACTAACATGCGAGCAATTGTTTGTGTTAATATATGTGTCAATACGGTGAAAACTTAGCTGACGAATAGGATATCAGACTGCTTTCAGTGGTAATGCAGATAAAAGTTTTAAAAGTCGCTAATAACACACCTTAAAACATCCGAAAACCAATAGACTATAACAAACCAATATACGCTATCCTGAAGCGTCAAATGAAATATGTAAATATTTAAAACAACATTTGCATTGTTGTCTAGAAAACCCACCCTTCCTATAGTTTGACTATGATTGCATTGATCTACTTCTCACTACATGCGTGGTGCAACTAAAACCTCCTTTGTTGCGATTGGATATCTCAAAAAAGACCAACCAATAGAATGCCTTCATAAATTTCAGCTTCGTACCTAAAAACTCCTCCCACGAGTTCTAAAAATATGTCTGAAATTTCAATCTAAATACTTTAACACTCAGAAGAATTGGATCAGAAACAAAGAATAAGTTATTCCTCGTGGTTGTGCCGAGTTCATTCTTGTGCAAGATATAGCAAGATATGTTAGATACTTTCGTCTAATATTACTAATAAAGATAGTTGAGGCATTTGAAAGTGAAAGTGTAGCAGATAAATAATAATTTAATAATCCTAACGATCAGAAGAATTTAACTGAAATATGCCCAGAGTGAAGCGACAAAGTTGTTTATTTAATGAATATGACGACGAATTGGAGGACGATTCGTGTTCCAGTAGTAAGTTTCTCCCAGTTGTTGGTCCATCACTAAATTGTCAACAATAGTCTCGAGAGCGAACGCGAAACCAATGATTAGTAATAACAGCAACGACATTTCAGGTTCTAAATATGAAAATCCACCTCTGCAACGAAATGCCGCCAATGCGCGCGAAAGGGCTCGTATGAGAGTATTATCCAGTGCTTTCGGCCGTCTAAAAACGAAACTACCAAACATTCCTCCAGATACAAAGCTCTCTAAACTAGATACATTGCGATTGGCGACGATCTACATAAAGCAACTCAAAACGCTGGTGGAAAATGGTGTTGTTAATGAAAAAACCCAAGCACCTCCGCAAGTATCAAGCAAGAATCAGACCCTGAATCATCATTATTCTCAGAATATGGTAAGTTCAGTTCAGTTCATATCACCCTTACCCACATATCCATACATACGTCAAATCTGTTCAGACGCAATTATAATCGCTCGTACTGCATCCTGCAAGATCAAAACGAATGCAGAACCACTTAAACTCGCAGGTGTACCTTGTCAAGCCTTGACACACGTCAAGACATTTGGTTCATGTTATCGCCTGAACTGATAACATTACGCAAGAAAAAAAAAGCATTTTAAACTATTGAATATATACCAAAATACCAAATGGATTATAGTCATTATTTCAATACAGTTATTGATTTTGTATGGAGTAGGATACCTGTTATGGCTTTATAAATATGTGAATATTATATCACATTGAGGAAACTGTTGAATATCCTGCATCTAAAATTTGTTGTAAATTTATACGCATAGTGGCTCAGTCGAAAATAACTAAACCACACTTAAAGATCTATTATACAAATAGAAACTGCCCTGTATTATGTTACCAAAAATCATATCCCTGTCAAGATTTCTAAATTCGTAATTTCGAGTTCATAACAATATCAGGTTACAGGAAGTAGAAATACTACGGGAATAATTTTGGACACATATACATATGTATATTGAGCACGACGACTGCAATTCAAAATAGAACGGGACGTATTTCTAAAAGACATACATATATGGGGACAGATGAACCACAACCACCTCCTTCCAGCCCAAGCAGATCTAAGTTGTAAGTTTTGCGGTCAGACGATGGCTGAAAACAATCAACGAACATAGCAAAATAGATGGCTAGTGACTTTTGAGTGATTTGCGGTACCTACAAGCAATAAAATCCAAGCAACAACGTCCGCAGCATCAAACAACATGTGTTTGCAGCAATCCGAACTATCAAACAATAAGGAAGGATGCGATTCATCTCGCATTGTGGTCGCCGCTGCCTCGAACACAGCGCGACGGGTCTGCTTCATTTGTTTTAAAGACATGGAGATATGCGACGATGTTTGGACTTGATCACCAATGGAACGTCGCGTCTGTTGATAGAAGCCCTTCTTAGTGCTTCCCTCCCATGTTTTTAGTGATGTGTTATTTATTTTGAGAGGCTGAAGTATGCACGCAATTGTGTAAATACTGCAGTATGCAGATGTATCGTGTGAAAAGATACATAAATAACAAACTAACAAAAGATAAATAGTGGACGCGTAAACAAATGCGCAATTAGTATAAATAAATAAATGATTATAACGTTCGGATCAAGGGTTTCAGGATGTGACTATGATCACATATTGTTCCATTGCATTCGGAAGTAGTATAATTCTTAGATAATTTAGATAATGGCAACAACGCAATCGAAACTAACGAGGCTCCAATTTTGAATTTTGTATCAATTGTCTCTCCACAAACATAAAACTTGGTTTTGGTGACGACGATGTCCAGTGAATGTAGAATATACATTAAAACTATATACAAATATTTAAGACAGTCTCATCATAAATCTAAGGGTATTCACGTTGACCTGAGCAGTTAAGCTATTGTTAAATGAACACCAAATCTGAACGACTGGGGTGATAAATAAGCAAATATATATGCATATGTATATAACCTCATGGTCAAAAAAATAACTACACCCCTATGAAAGTTCTTTGCTCGTAATAATTTTGGAATCTAGTTTATATTTTTAATTTAATAATTATTTAATTAATTATAATATTTTACAACTTTTAGACCATTTGAAGACAGCAGGGATTGTCTATCCTTAATTTAAGGAATTTAATTATTTAGTTTAAAGCGGGTTACTTGTTACACCAGCAATAATTATGGTTTTCTTGAAAGTACTATTTTCCAGAGAGAGTAATTAACCTTTAGTGCCATTTAAAGAATTAACACATCAGTATATCCTTGAACTGAATGAAGATTGGTTAAAAAGTGACAGAAACCTTCTCCAATTTGTTCTAAAGAAATTTTCTAGGGCTGGGAATGCAATGCCAAGAACTGAATGAAGAAGGTCCCGATAGATGGAATATTACTTTACACGATCTAAGAAAGGACAAAGAAATGTTTTTCTGGAGTATCAGGATATCTCGTCAGTGTGCTCTACAGTGGATTGGAGACTATTATCCTAGAAAATTGCTTGTTTGTCTCAGGAACTTAAGGTTGAAAACCAAAACACCTGTATTTAACGGAGTAATTTGCTAAAGAGGAAATGATCTGTGCTCTTTGTTATGCATCAAACTTTAAAAATGGTTAGACTGCTATTGCTAATTTCTTGCATTTTGGCTGGGGTGCATCCACTCTTAGAGGATAGTTTCAGATTATCTACTTGGTCTGCAGCTTTTTGTCTTTCTTTTTTTTTGTCTTCTTTCCATTTTTTCCATAGGTTTCAATATTGTTTACAAAGTTTAATACCAATTTAGTAATACTTTCCATTGATGATTGCAAAGAAAATGCATTTTCATTATGCACTCTAATTTTTGCCTTTTCGGCCCAAGTATGACCTTTGGTCTGGAAATGTTTATTTTAAAGACACGCAGAATACTTTAAACCATCTTCATTTTGAAAATTTACCATTCATCTGCAATCTAACTGATCATATAGAGACATATTGGCTGCTGTTTCTATTCAAGTGACGCAAAAAAATGTTTTTTTTTTTTTGTACAATTTCAAAAAAGGACAGAAAAGGAGTCTAGTGTTATTTTTGGAAGATTTTTTGTATATTGTTCAATATTTTTACTAGTTGTCTATTCAATCGATTGACATTCGCCAAATATTTTTGCAAATTCTGTTTTAAAAGTTATGAGCTGCCATTCGAAAAAAAATGTCTGTTTCTATTCATGTGACGCGGAGTAATAATATTTTTCCGATTGCCTATATTTTAATCTTTCAGCTATTATTACATCAGCTATTATCAGCTGTATAGTTCTAAGTGAACTACAATTAAATGCTATTTATAGAGATCTAGAGGTGTTTCGTAAAATAAGACTACAGTGTTTCGGCCCCATACCATTAACAAACTTTCACCGCAACGATATACAACTGCCAAAATTAATAAACCGAAAACTGTCAGCAATGTTAGGATTTCGATATTCACTTGTAATCTTTTAATGTATCAACACTTTTCAATAAATGTACCAGAAGTGAAAAAAATTAACTAATTTTTTATAAAAAGATTTATTTTAAAATCACATTTTATGGTTCATTTTAGGAACATTTCTTGTTTTTTTTAGGAACAATATATACTTAATGCATGTTTTTAAGCTCGGCTTCGGAAACGGAAATAGAGCTTCTGTGAATGAATTGGAATCAAGTCTCGAAAAAAAAAAAAAAAAAAATTTCGAGACTCGAATCGTAAGTTCGAAACATTCAAATATAATTTCTCTTTGTGCAATGAAAACTTTAAATTTCAATATCCTTTTTAAATCAATGAATAAATAATTTGCACAAACTTTAAAAAAAAGTTTCACTTCTTTCGCGTCTACTCTTTTGCACGCATATTATTTTTATTAAATTTTTGTTATGTAGATTGTGTACGTGAGTTTACCTTTTAAAATTCAGTTTAGTCCAGTGCGATATCCTTTGTAGGTAATTGTGGGACTTTCATTACATTATTAGGCATTTTGTTCACTTTCCCTTCCATATTTGAAGTGTGCAAGTAAGAGAGAATTGAAGCAAACCTAAACGGTTATATACAATAGTGGAAATAGTGTCGTTCGAAAGTACACTCGATTTTATCCGTTGAAGTTTGAAACTTGTACAATAAACATATGAATTATGATTTTGCTTTTTAAAAATAATATGAATGGGCGTAGAAATATTATAAAGGCTGAAATATCGATAAAACTATTACGACTATTTACGAATATTTCCTCATCAGATGATACGAAATCAAACGGAGAAATAGATATGGAAATTCCAAGTACGTCTGCAAGTCTAAGTGTGCGAAAAGTTACCATAAGAAAATCATAAAATAATTGAAATCAGTGGTCACAAGCCATAACCGCCTAAGTCGAGTTGGGACAAAATTGAGATTTGCTCAGCGTGTATAAATCTATTTGCTATCAATTTTTCATGTTTGTATCTTTTTTAGACTCCTTAAAAAATGTAAAAAAGAAACACCTAGCCCCATTACTTTCCATGTTATTTTGAAACTTTAAACTGATCTCCTGAAAATTTGTAAAAACAGACTTAGGCGGTTATGGCTTGTGACCACTGAAATATTGGTTATAACGTAGCATCAATGGAGCGCATGGTATGGACATGCATCCAAAATAAGAACAATTCCTCAAGTACTCAAGTAGGATGTCTTCATCGCACAAATGTACTAAGGGAAGTTGGAGGCCCAACTTCTTACGCCAAGCGAAATTTGGAACACAATAAAGTTATATCTGCCTGGCGATTGTATATTGACGAATCGACTCTTCATATATCTATCATATAAAACTTTGTACAGAAACTGCAGCCAGTCAAATAATGAATTGGTGAATTGAATTGGTTCATGTCTTTGGATGAGTTTGATCCATTTATTGTTTTATTATATGCTCGCGGTGCATTTGGTCATTTGGAGTTAGATATAAAATGGTGTAGATATGGTAGATCAAATGACTCGCAAGTATTGGGTCACGGCAGTAAGCAGTAGATGACCCGTCCATGTCTTTATAATATTCTGGATATAGCTGGAATTAATTCATGGAAAATATGTTTTCATGGATATGTATTCATGGAAATATGTAGACTCTTCATATATCTATCGTATAAAACTTTGTACAGAAACTGCAGCCAGTCAAATAATGAATTGGTGAATTGAATTGGTTCATGTCTTTGGATGAGTTTGATCCATTTATTGTTTTATTATATGCTCGCGGTGCATTTGGTCATTTGGAGTTAGATATAAAATGGTGTAGATATGGTAGATCAAATGACTCGCAAGTATTCGGTCACGGCAGTAAGCAGTAGATGACCCGTCCATGTCTTTATAATATTCTGGATATAGCTGGAATTAATTCATGGAAAATATGTATATGTATAACTCAACAACCGGCAAATATATATCCCGAAACAATTATATACTACAGTTGGTGTCAGAGCTCATACAGGAATATGTGAAAGAGCAGGCTTGCTCAACTCTGGAAAGCCATAGTCATAGAAAGTCATAGGGCTCCTAAGATGCCAAATGCCAATGCCAAATAATTATAAAGTGCAAAAAAACAGAACAATTAAATTTTTGTGAAGTTGTAACATGACCATGTACGGCAACTGTGCCGCAAATATAAGAAAGGAATATTTTTGGATGAATAGTTCATAGTTTTACAAAAAAATATATTTTTTTATATTACAAAAATTAATATATTAAATAATAAAACATTTAATATGATCTTATGATATTTAGCTATGACCCTATATTTCTCATTTGCGGCCAAAATCGCTCGTGGTCTGTCTAGGTATGGGTTAGTAAACCTCAAAAACAGAATTTAAATTTAATTCTAAATCTATTCTAAAAAGTTTTTCAAATAAATAAAAGTCACGTAATATGGAGATTTTTAAACGAAAAACGGTCAAAATGACCGCTACGGTCTTACTAGTGTTAAAGTTACCGACCAAAAATAATTCCAACACCAAAAATAGTTCCAAAAATACCACCGGTTATTTCAAGAAAAAAAAAAACTTTAACTTGCCTTTTTTTACAGTAGCAATTATTGAAAAAATATTGGTGTTAAGAATCATTATAGTATCGACGATTATACATCTCAATTGCAAATTTCTCTTTTTCAGACGTGGCCTTTTGCATTTCACAACATTCATTCTGCAACTCGCGAACTGGAATCAGTACCAACTACTAATTGGGAAGTATCTGAGGACCTGGAAAAGAATACCCTCAATAACAATATTACTTCAGAGGAGTTCTATTCGGCGGGATCCAAAGCAATGCTTGAAAAACATATAACTTATGAAAATAAATGCCTTAGCAGTGATTCAAATAACTGTTTTTATAATGGTCTTCAACTGCAGCGGAAACGTGGTTTTTATCATTACCGCAGTCGTTGTGATTACCAACAGTCAGATTATTATGAACAGCTACAGTAAACCAAAACTAAGTAAACCAAGGAAATAAATATATGACCTCACTAAATATTACTTCTTTCACATTAGTATTATTACAATTAGTTATATGCGTTATAAAGTAATATATATGCATATATAAAAATTAAAGCAACTTTTTATTTTTCATTTTGAATTTCATCACAAAAATTTATTGGAGTTGTTGTAAATATAACTCAAATGTATGGAAACAAATTTGAAACATGAACATTAATCATTTTTTGTGATGAAATGTAAAATTAAGAAAAAGTTGCTATAGTTTTTGCCTCTAATGCAGTTTGTCAAAAAAGTGTTTTAATATATTTTAATTTTATGATATTTTCTTTTAAAGAAAATAAAAACGTCTTTATAATTTGTATGTTAAGTTGAGGGCTGTAAAGACCAATAATTTGTATTTTGTAAGTTTTCGACTAAATATATTTTATTATTAGGGGAAAAGGGAGTATTGTGGTATACCTAAAGGATTTTGAGCAATGCTCCGAAACTACCCGACCAAATCGTCCCAAATTTTGAATGGAATTGCTTTGTAGTGTTATCCATAAGACAATAATAATTAAATTTATAGATCAAAGTTACCTTACGTTCTCGTGTATATACTGTATGCAGTGGCGGTTCATTATACTGAACGCTTTTTTCTAATCCATTGATGACGAACGGTTAAAAAATTAAATATTCTATATATCGAATTCTATATCTATATGCTATAATACGAATTATATCACCCTAATAAGAAACTATTAATCTATTAATTTTCATAAATTATTCAGTCTAAACAAAATATCCAAAAACTCGAAAAAATGTACCCAATAAAAATTTGGAAATATGGTAGCCTTAAAAAAATCCGATCTCAGTGAGATTTGAAGCACCGCAATTTCGGATCCTTCGAAGAACTGAAATGGCTATGAACAATTTGTAAAAAAGAAGATTTCGGCCATATTTGTAGTTTCTGAGTATAGTGTACAACTGCAAGTCTTTAAACCCAAATCATTAGATTATTATTTAAACTTTACAAATTAATTCATTGCTATATGTTAACAACAGTAGAGCGTATATCTCAAAACCCATCAATTTTCACAGCTGGTTTGAACTACTTTTCATCAGGATCTTAATTTACTTCTATATAGTATCATGTTTATTTTGTTTTTTGCAGTTATCTATATTATACTTCCAGAATGCTTTTAAGCTATCACAAAATTTATATACCATAATATAACATTCAAAATTCAAAATATTTGTTCATGTTTTCTTCCAAAAATGGAAAGGGGTGTAGAGAAATTGTGGATCAGCAACTGAAACAGTTTTCTAGCACTCCACACTAGCCACTGAAGGCCCGGATTAGGCATTAAACTGTAGGTCTCTTTCATTGGTGCAAAACGCATAGCACCAATGAGTGCGAGTAGCTCTGTCAAAGATCTTAGTGGGGCGTTAAAGGCCAATAATTTGTATGTTATGTTTTTCTCTGTGATATTAATAATATAATAAATTAAAATCTTAAAAAAAATAAATAATTTTTTAAATGCAGCAACCATTTATTTACTTAAATCTAGTTATAAATTGCAAAAGCCTGGTCAAAAATATAGTACGCAAATAACTGCCAATAGATTAGAGATGGAATGAATCATCAAAATTAAAAACTATACATGATCAAAATAGTCATCATTATTGTTGTTGTTTTGAATTAAAGAAATATTTGTAAAATATTGTTGCAAAGAGTCCAAGTGCGATTGGAAGTAGCCACGATTTCATGCTAACTTCTTCGGATCTGCTTTCAGTGTTCCAAGTAGGTTCTGACTTTACTGGGACATTGGATCTTTCTTCAGGTACCAATTCGCCCACTTTATATTTCTTCATCATTTCTCTTGCGTCGGAACTATGTCCTACATCCTCGAAATTTTCAGTAGCATCTTTACCAGCTTGTTCAATGAGAACTTCTTCACCGCCAGGATGCTGTAAAAGAATAATCCTTTAAATACAGTTTTCAAATATTTCATCATCATATATTGTTATCGCTCTCTTTTGACGACAACCACCATAACAGAAATGAATGTATTTCAACAAGTAAAACTAATCCGAAGTTTAACCAACCTACGAGCTTCAGGTGAAATTTATTAGAAAATTAAGTTTACGTTTTGTATTTTTGTTCAGTTTTCTCTATCTGTAAAACTACTGTGTAGGTAAAATGTTGCAATTTATTGTTTCAACACTGATCCAGCTCATCCCGAGTGCAATTTATTTTTATGTATAAAGAAGATTATTGATGTTTTATTGAAATTAACAACGTATACCCATGCTTTGGAATTTTTTGGTCATAAAATGTAAAATGAACAAACAAACTTTAAATGCATTGAAACCAATGTTAATTCTATAAATTAAAGCAGTGATTTAAATCCTATTTGAAATCAAACTAAATAAGAGAACAAATACATTATTTTTGATGCAGCATGAAATCCTGAGCGAATCGTGATGTTGAATAAATTCAAACCAATTTGGTAGCCCCACGAGATAAGTGGTATATTATCAGTATTCAGTTATTCTTCGATAAGAACTTTAAAATGGTCAAGTCAGCATTAGTCTGTGTTTTTTCAATTGTAAACTTATTCAATACAACCGGTAAAAATAAAATGTATATATAAATGAATTTTTGATGTCAACAATTCAACAATTCAAAGTTAACATTGATATAAAACCTACTATACAAAATATGTTAACGTCCTTTATGTAATTAATTGAATTTCCTAAATAAAGTTTAGTTTATGTCGTGTTTATCTATTATGCAAGGCTTACGAAAACCTACGAACATGGAAACTGAGTTAACAATGGTCTATTTTTATAAAGATTGGATCGTCAACTTGAATAAATTTAAAGAATATGTAGTTTTTGGAGTAGGACCGAATTTTCTACACATTTCTCAATTTTAATTCTTGATGTTGAAACAACATTTTTGGATCTTTAATGATAGTTACGTGGACATTACAGAAACTGTTTTAAACAAGTATTTCTGAACTACATACAAAGATACGGAAATAAAATCCGATAATCTAACGCAATACATGCCAGAACTTTCTATGGAAAGCTGCTGATTGCACTTTGACCACATCCATTCCATGTCGACCAGATATAAATATTTAAAACTCACCTCATTCAGAAAGGCCGTGACATCGTAAACATTATTATGGATGATGAACCAATTGCTTTTGTTGGTGTTATGCTCTGCAACTTGTTTACGTGTGTAAGTTTTTATCTCTACTGACATTTTGCGTGTTTGTCTTTTCTTCCAAGTATGTATAAAATTCCAAACGCGTGCTGATCTCTAAAAAATTCTTTTAAAACTGAAATAGTTGCTGAGCAATGCCTTCTAAAATAGTACTATGGGCCAGGGTGCGGATTACTACGGTCGTAGTAGATTTGCTTCACTTTTGGAAAAATCTTGAAATCTACTCCGCCACTACGTTTGAATAATAATCTGCTCCGGTGGTGGACGCAAATTCAAACTTTTAAGTCGGAATAATGTGGGCAACACATTCGATGCGGCAGCGACAATGCGTCAAACGTCAAAATATTTTTACATTAGTTCTTATGGAGATGATTATTTTGAATGCAACACGACGACAAGATAAATATTGTCGTCCGTCGCAGCCGTCAACTTGGATCCATTTCTAATTTGAGAGACGACGACAATCGTCAACTGTCAAAATGCTATCTTTTCATTTATTTTTCTCTCAATTTATGATTGTAAATGAGAATATTTACTTTTACATGCTTCATCTTGATGTTTTGTTATGTTATATGTTTTTGTATTCGAATGTATTTCCCACAACAAGCGTTAAGATAGCAAAATTGGTGGCTGTCAAAATTTTTGACAGCTAGACGGAGGGGAAATTTTACAGGCGATTCAGAAATTTAAAAACTATTAAAAAAACGTAGAAAGGTCCTTCGGAAAACGGAATTAAGAGGGATACAAGATTAATGTTGGTATTCAAAAATAAGGAAAAAAAATGTCCAATCGAATGCATAAGTTTTATAAAGGAAATAAGCCTTCGGAAACCGTATATAGCAAACAATAAAAAACCCAAATCGTGTAATAAAGAGAAAATAAAAAAAAATTATTTATAATAGAACCAATGGGGATACAGAGTCCAACTTGGTGTCCAAAAATAGGTAAAAATATCCTCTATCGATCGTATATAGTGTTATATCCGTTCAAAACGCAGCACACCTGTCCTGGGCCAGCAACGAATTTCATTATAACCTCTATACAGCACCAAAAAAAAAAAGAAAAAAATTCATAAAAATAGAACCAATTTGGATACAGAGTCCAACTTGGTGTCCAAAGATAGGTAAAAATATCCTCTATCGATCGTATATAGTGTCATATCTGTTCAAAACGCATGACACCTGTCCTGGGCCAGCAACGAATTTCATCAAAACCTCTATACAGCACAAAAAAAAAAGAAAAAAATTCATAAAAATAGAACCAATTTGGTGTCCTGCGTTTTGAACGGATATGACACTATATACGATCGATAGAGGATATTTTTACCTATTTTTGGACACCAAGTTGGGCTCTGTATCCAAATTGGTTATATTTTTATGAATTTTTTTATATTATATTTCATAAGACTGGGGTTTTTAATTCAAATCGTTGCTGGCGTACTACAGCTTTCCAGAGTAATATATCTTTATGAAATTTATACATTTGCTAGGGAATATTTTTTCCTATTTTTGGACACCAAGATGGATCCTCTACCTCAAGTGGCTCCCTTTCCCGAAGGACTCTCATAGTCAGTTTTTGAATTTCTGAGTTGCCCTGTTAAATTTCCCCTCCGCACAGCTGTCACCAATTTTGACAACCAGCAACGTTGCTAACTTAGCGCAGGTTTTCCCACATAATCGGGTGACACGGGTGAAATTACACAGATGTCATGTCAATTTTCGTTCAATTCCGTTTCAATTTTCGTTCAATGGCACATAACAGGGAAGCTAAAGAAAAGGTAAACAAAGCGAAATTTTGAGATTTTTAATGATAATGAAATGCCTTACAAATTAAATTATAATCTGCGCATCTGGCTACGTGTAAGTGCAGGTATTAATTTCACAGGCTGCAAATGATTAATGTAATACAGAAATGAATATTCTTTAACCATCATTGGTCCCTGAAAAAAACACGTATCGGTACCTTTTTATGCGCGCGTATAAGAGTTCCTTTGAGGGTTAATATAATATTTCTATAAAATGTTTTAATTAATGTATTTTTATTAGATATTACAATTCCAGTTCAATTTATTGAGTGTTCAAAAATAAAATATATACAGCAAAATTTACAACTCCTTACACTAGGATTTTTGTCCCCCGAGCTGGAAACTCCCAGAAACGGTGAAAACATGCCCAAGACCAAGTCGTTTATTTGATATCTTTTAAATTTTGAGTCACCCTGTGAATTTCTCCTCTTTCTTGGCTGTTCAGGGTTGTCGTTGTCACTTCAATTGAAGTGTTTCACCTTTTCCAATTTTTTCTTTTTAAAAAATTGAACCATAATGAACTTTTCTAAAAATGTCTTATAAAAACAGACAGTTGCCCGTTAGAATCTCCCGATTGTACCGCCCGAAAAATTTCTAAATAATTCAATAATGGAATGCCGATAATACCGTGCAGTTATTCCCAAAATGAAGAGTTTGTATAAATATAGACGTTATGTTTATCTATTAAGGTTCAATTAGTAAAGAAGTAACGTGTGGTGAGGTTAGTAGAAGAGAAGTAACGAAGAAACGTAGAGAGTAAAAACTACTGACAACTGAGAAACGGGTTTGGAACTGGTTAAATAGAAAAGGCACTTTTGGTTACATTTGAAAATAGTAGTATAAAAACGCACATTTTCTCATAAAACGGAACAAATTCCACTACAAAACATTTTCAAAAAATCGTAGCAACTGGGACTTTTTCAAAAATCGAAAAGCCGGAACCACAGATAACCAGATCTGAAACTTCTTAATTTGTATGACTGTGGTCGTGAATTTAGTGATGGATACTATCAAGTGATTTTGACTATCGATAGTTTACTATCGAATGATTTCAACTATCGAACGATTCGTTCGAATAATTCATTCATTCAAAAAATAGTAACTAGTGGTCAGAGCTATCGAGTGATTTTTGCTTTGAATGAATAATTCGAACGAATTCGTTCAATCGAATCGTTCGAACGAATTCATTCGAGCGTATTCGATCGAATAATTTATTCGCTCAAAAAATAGTAACTAGTGTTCAGAGCTATCGAGTGATTTTAGCACTGAATGAATTATTTGAACGAATCGTTCGAACGAACTCGTTCGAATATATTCGTTCAAATGAAATTGTTCGAACGAATTCGTTCATTCATTTGAATGAAAATAGTAACTAGTGTTCAGAGCTATCGAGTGATTTTAACATTGCATGAATAGTTCGAATGAAAAAACTATCGAATAAAACTATCGAATAAATGAATAGTTTTCAAATATCGAATAATTCGATAGTGTTTATTCGATAGTTCCCATCACTAGTGAATTTCCTAAAGTTATGTGTGTGAAATCGACAACTTGTCGCCCCCGAATGTCACCTCAACCTCAACAACCAATTCACCATATCGTTTTCTTGTTCTTCTTTTCTAAAAATATTTAAAATCTATAGTTTGAACTAAATATATTTTCGATTTCTAATGAAAAGATTAATATGTAAAAAATTACTATAAGTTAGAAGTTCACTTGGTTTTCACTCAACAAATCAGACAATAATTTTGGATTAATATGTGACGATGAATGCTTTTAATTATTTAAAATGAATGAAAAAAATGTAAACAATGAAAATTTACCTGTCAAACGAAATTTACTTCATTCAGTGTGAACGGCCGCAATTTCGTTTGAATATGTTTGCCGAAAATGAATTATAACATGTTCACACGGAGCTGATTTTCGGCCCAAAATCGATTTTCGCTGAAAATCAGCCGAAAATCTAATTTGCGCCTTGGAATAACTGTCAAATGAAAATCAGATTTTCGGCTGACTTTCATCGAAAATCAAGAAATTTTCGGTTTGCAACCGTGGTTTTTGTTGAAAATAGTGCTATTTCAAAAAATCCTTTACCCTGATGTCATATTCATTCCAACACAATGAAGAAGTCGACACGTGTGCAGAATATAAACCAATACAAAGGAAACAAAATACCGCCAAACGAAAATCTGTCACATGAAATCTGATTTCCAGCCGAAATTTGACACGTGTGAGCGCACTATAAACTTCACTCGAAAAATTCGAAACGACAACCCTGCAGCTGTTAACCTTTTTGATAACGTTGATAACTTTGCGGTATAATCTGGTCGAACAGAATGAGTCGTTGGTAGAAAAGTAAAGAAGTAATTTGCAATTTAATAGATAATTATCTCTGGTGCGTACACTTAAGTCGCATACTACCGACATATCTGAACACCTGATCGGGACGAATGAAAACTGATTTAGAGAGATGTTGCATGAAACAGATTGCCCGTTTTGAAAAAAAAATTGTAGTTATTAAAGATTTTTCATATATAAATGGTTGAAATCGATGGTAGTAAAGTAGTACGATCTGTCAAAAGTTCAAATATACTGAATTGATGGAGAGTGAACGGAATGAATAGTACTTCTGTTGCTGGCAGTAAACATAGCGGCGCAAGTTGCAACACGCGGAGCAGCTGATGTCGCGCGACTTTGCACTACAACTACTACTACTCATTCTGTTCGGGGAATTAGCTTGTCGTCGTGTTGCAATTTAAAAAATTAAAAAGCGCCAGCGGAATTTTTCGGAACCTACATTTGTCGTCGAAAAGCGCTTTATTATTCACCACTATTCACCTCAGCTGTCTAAAATTGCATCTCTTGTTCTTCTTCCGAAATGATATGAAAATAACTTAATTAAATAAATCGTAATCCATTCATATAAAAGACTCTAATTGTATTTAAGAAAATTAGTCAAATTATAACATCAATTAAAATATACATCAAACTGCTTTGGTTACCTATATTTACATAATCTGATATGTTTACGTCACAAACCATCCGTACTGTACGATCTAGTACAATATGGTGTACCCTCCCTGGCGAGTGCAGTGTTATCGACACACTTTCACGTTAACGGTTCGTGGTGGCCGCCAAATTTGCACTCAGAAGTGACAGCTCGGACAGCGGCAATGACTCGATCGTGTCTTGCCCCAAAAAATCATTCTCACTTCTTTCGCGACTTGCAACCCGAGCAGAATAAATTCACTTTAGCAAATTATATAAGAATATTTCCAATCCAACCAAACAACTCCAACATTTCCAGCAACCATTTTGTCTGCTTCAGGAGGAAAAAAGTAAGTACAGTTCCAACTAATTCAAAGGCGAAAACGAATTGCTCCTGCTTTCGTATATTTTCAGCAACAACAATTCCCACCATCCAACGCTGCACCTGCACATCCACCGCTGCACCTGCACATCCACCGCTGTCCAACGAGCACATCCACCGCTGTCCAACCAGCACATCCACCGCTGTCCGACCAGCACATCCACCGCTGAAACAACAACAACATCCACCGCTGAAACAACAACAACATCCACCGCTGCTCCAACCAGCACGTCCACCGCATAACAACAAACAGCAGTATCCATCTCTGCACCCACGACGTCACGCCAAGCCGCTCCGCAGCTACTCGCCAGCCCAACATTTGGTCCTTCGAGCCGGATCCAATCGAATCCAGCACATTCCTTCGGTGAGTCTGCATTTCCATTATTCTTCGTGCTTGTGACGCGAATAAAACTAAATACAAAAAGAGCCAAGTGGGAGAAAATTCGTTCGCTGATTTTTTTGTGCACCTCGTCGCCATTTTGTGTACGACCGGCATCCATTATCGAAAGTCAAGTCTGGACCGGACTTGAGAATTCACACCAAAGGAGAAATTACAGTGCGACAATTTTCTGTGCATGCTACTGTAAAGGCGCCATTTGATGAGTTCACATCCAGTGATTGACGAAATTTCGAATTTCCATTACCAATTTGCACTCCATTGTCGTCGCCATTGCCAGCGGCTTGCAGGTTCAGTCCAGGTTCTGCACATATCCCTACAAAAATAGAAAAATTTAGCCTTGCATTTTGACGAGAGAGAGAAACCGCGGACCTGAGAGATACTCACCGAGACAGAGAGACCCAGACGCACCGAGAGAGAGAGAGACACAGACGCACCTAGATGGATATACCCAGATCACCTAGATAGATAGTACCCATACTCACCTAGATATAGATATACCCAT
>CM029562.1:18186432-18284877 GCA_017309665.1 Coelopa frigida
TGCTCTTGCTTCGTACATTTTACAATTTTTAATTATTATTGGGTATTTAATATATAAGATTATTATTGTCTTTTTGAATGATTTTAAACTCAGAAACATTCATTAAATCGGCTATAGTAACCTCAATGTGTTCATGATTAATAATTTCTTTTATTTCCTGCAAATTTAATATACCTGTATTCAATATTCCTGCCTTTCCTAATATTATTGTTTGTATCATATTTTGCAATTCATGTAAAATTAGTTGATTTCTTCTTTTAATTAGTTTGACACTACTTGAATAGTCTGCTAAATTTCTTACTATTTGTGTTAAGTGAGAGATGGCGTCAAATATTTTGCTGTTTGTAATAAATTGTTTGTTTTTGTTCTCAGTCAGTTCATTTAATTTGTTCGTAATTGTAATAAAGTCGTCATGGTCTGGTGTTCCTGCTATCCATTTCCACAATGTACCTAATTCATTTATTCCCCGTTTATGTCTATTAGTTTTTGTAGCTGATCTAAAAGTGTGTGAATTATAATACGTTCTGCGTCGCTATGAATTCTCGAAATATGAGCAATGTCTTGGTTTTCAGTTATATTATTTGTGTATATGCCATTATGATTAAAAATTATTTCAGTTTCGTGCACTAAGTTGTTAAAATAGGTCAAATTTGTTATATGGAATAGGTCGCCGTACTCGTCATAAATCGCTGCGTTACCGTTCTCTATTAGTACATATTCCTGTCGTGTATAATCTATTATTTCAGTCAGAACGGTCCGGGTTATTGTCAACGTTAAAACCAGCATCTCTCTGAAAATGAAATTATGTTTTAATATTATCTTTATGAACAATTCTGTCCTTATTAGTTATTCGAATTTTATTTCCTAAATCTTCTTTAACTGTCTGCTTTTTTGTATCTCGGATTTAATTTATTTCTTTCGCCTGTAATTTTTTCATATATTATTTCTCCGTTTGTAAAGTTTCTTTCTACCCGATTTTTATTGTGCCTTTCTAACATTCTAGTTTGAGCTGCAATAAGTTTTTGATGGACATCCCCATGTTGTATTTTATTATATAATATATCGTATGGTTTCTTATCAGTAACTGAATGAAATGTTTTATTATATTGTTGAACCGCTCTATAAATTGATTCAGAAAAACTTATTAAATTATATTCCTGTTTAATACATCGAGCAATTTTCTATAATTGTTGAATGTGCTCTTTCGATTTGGCCATTTGTAGTGCTGTGGTGAGGGTCACAGTAATATGTTTCAATGCCAAGTCTCTGCATTAGAGACTTAAATTGCGCTGTTGTGAATCCTGGTTCGTTGTCTATTGTCAATCTTTTTACTTCTGGAAAACTCTGTAATATTTCGATTACTTTATCTTCTAAATTAATTTTATCTTCTATCTGTCTCAATACTAAGAACTTTGAATATGAATCAATGCAAGTGATAAATTTAAGTTTTTGGGCATAAAATATATCAATATGGACTTGTTCCCCCTCCTTTTTTGGGATTGGAGCCTCTCCAATAGGTTATTTTTTAGGATGTCTGTCATATTTATTTTTATTACATATTTCACAACTTTTAATATATTGCTTAAATTGCTTTTTCATTTCTGGCCAATAATATAAAGATGAAATTTGTTTCATATTTTCCTCATAACCTCTGTGCGCTCTGTTATGAGTTTCTTCTATGATTATTGCCTGGTCTTCTCTGTTGATAATGTCCATTGGAAAATTGCGAGTGTATAAAATTTGTTGGAGAATGTTTCTTTAATTTTATCTTTACTTCGTAGAGGTCTTCTGGGGTACAGTGAATTGCGGTAATGAGGTTCGGTTGTAAAAATTCCTTTAGAATTGTAATTAGATATTCTACTGTGTCGTATTCTATCAAATGCCTTGTTCGGCCAAAATTTTTTATCGATTCGTGGATGGTAAAGCGCCCTTTACTCATTAATATCTGTTGTTTAAATTGATTCAGCGGTTTCTTAGTTTCCCCTATTTGATTATTGTCTGAACTGTTTGCTGAGTGTTGTGTTCCATCAGATGAAGAATCATCAGACATATTATTAATATACTGCCTAGATAAGGCATCTGCTACTACATTTGTTTTTCCAGGTTTGAATATTATCTTTGGTGCGTATTCTTCGATGATAGCATGCCATCTTTTTCATTTTAGTATTTGGATTTCTAGATGAGACAGCAAAGGTTAAAGGTTGATGATCAGTATGAATTTCTAGATCCGAGACTCTATATAAGTAATTTCTTAAATTCTGTAGTGACCATACTATCGCAAAGAGTTCTTTCTCATTGGTGGCATAATTTCTTTCAGTGTTATTTAGTGTTTTTGAAATAAATGTTATCGGCTTGCCTTCCTGGCTTAATACGCCGGCCACCGCATCATTCGATGCGTCGGTTGTTAAAATAAATTTCTTTGAAAAATCTGGTTGGGACAGCTCTATTTGATTTTTCAATTGAGCCTTTAAATTTTCGAATGCTTTAATGGCATCTTGATCCAATCTCACCTCGATCTTCCTAGACATATATTGCGAAACTTTTCCATTCTCACCTGATAATATGACAGTTAGAGGTTTTGCAATAGAGGCATAGTCTTTAATGAATTTTCTATAATAGCCTGTCATTCCCAAAAAGCTTCTTAATTGCCGTAAAGTTTTCGGTATAGGAAAATTTCCTATTGTTTCAACCTTTTTCGGATCTGTTTTAATTATTTTGTGACCAACAATATAGCCTAAAAATTCAACTTCTTTTTGATAGAATTTTGATTTTTCCAGTGATATCTTCAAATGGGCGTTTTTCAAGGTGTCTATTACCTGATTTAAATGCTCTGTATGTTTTTCCACATTTTCTGAAAAGACAATTATATCATCTATATAGACATGACAGAATTTTCCAATATAATTCCTTAATACGTTGTCCATTGCTCTTTGAAAAATACTTGGTGCATTTTTTAATCCAAAAGGCATTCTAAGAAATTCATATTTTCCGTTATTTTCCGAGAAGGTTGTTTTTTCAATATCGGAATCTTTCATAAGTATTTGATGAAAACCTGACTCTAAGTCAATTGTAGAAAAGTATTTAGATGCTCCTAGGTTTGATAGTATAACATTTGTGTCTGGGATTGGATATTTATCAGCAACTGTTACCTCATTTAATTTTTTGAAATCAATTACCATTCGTAATTTGTTGGTTCCGTCTTCATTTATTCCTTTTTTAGGTACAACCCAGATTGGTGAATTATACGGACTTTTGCTTGGCCGTATTATATTTTTATTTAATAACTCTCCAATCTCTTTGTTCACGAACGTGTTTGCAGATAAAGGATATTGGTATTGCTTGCTCCAAATGGGAGTATCCGTTGAAGTCCTTATTTCCGTAACTATATCTGTCCTGAATGGTAAATCAGTATTTACATTTGAATGTATTGATTTAATCCTCTCTTGCATTTTCTCTCTTAATATTTTTAATTTATTTTCGTCATTAGCTTGGCATTCAGAGAGTACTTCTTTCCCTGAATTTTCTTTATTATTTTCAAAATTTTCATTATATATCGTTTCAGACGTTTCTCCGTCCAAATTGTTTAAATAATTTGTTTTGCCGGTATTTTCATCGGCTGGCTGTCCAGAGTTATTTTCCGAACTATTAATCTTTTAATTTTTTTCAATATTTACCAACTTTCCTTTAATATTGCCGGTATTTCCTAACTATATATTTTTTCCTCTTTTCCGTTTATTATTAATTTCCTTTTCCCAATATCAAAACATGCTTTAATTCTTTTGAGAAAATTGTATCCAATTAATAAGTCTGCTTCAAGGTTATCGATTTCATAAAATATTGTTTTACTCCATACAGATGTATCTCATGGTAATATTTTATTATTGTGTATCCATAATAGTTTTTACTCTTTTTTTGATGGCTAGTGTTTTTTTGTTTTCGTAAATTCCTTTCCTAATGTAACAACTCGTAGCTCCTGTATCTATTAATATTTTAAATGTCTTACCTATCGCTTTATCCGATTTAAAAATATACGGTAGGTTTATTCTTGGTCTAAAAAATGGTTCTCACTAATGTTGTTTACTCGTTGTACCTTTTCCTGTGGTTGCATATTTTTCTGTTCACTTTCATAGGTTCTCTTTTGCGTTTGATAATTATTCTTCCACGGGTTATATTGGGAATTCTTTCGATTATAGTTTGTCGGACCATTGTAATTATTTTTTGGTTTGTTTGATATCTGCGTTGATGGATCCACTTCCATTGGTTCTGGCTTAGTTTCAGATTGGACATTATGATTTATACGCGGTATAACTTGAGAATGTTGTGGCGTTCGCTGATGAGTGTAATTAAATCTTCCAGAATTTATTGCTTGGCTTTGTTGATTTTTACTAAATTGTAACGCAAAATTTGCCCGTATATTATTTGATTCTAATTCTTGGGTTTTGGCTAAAGCATTAGGTAAATCAACAGGTGATAGCGAGAATAAAATATTTGATAGGGGAGGGTTTAACCCAGTTATAAAGACCCGTAACGCATTTTGTCTGTTTCGAGCATTGATTTCCCTTGTGATTTCACTAATAGTTCCATGAGTCATGATAGTCTTGTTTATTAGTAACGTCAGTTTATCATTTACTTCATTATAATATTCAAGTATAGTACTTTGTCCTTGTCGTAGTACACTTAGTTCCTGTTCTATGATATGTATTGGTCGTTTGTCTGCGTAAGCGAAGTCAAGTCGTGCTAGAATCGCGTCAAAGTTCAAAACTGTACCGTGATTAGTCAAAGTATCGTTTGCTTCTTGTATTATTTTATTACGCAATATTGTCAGTGCAGCAAAATATCTACGACTACCTCTAGTATAAATACTCATAGTGTTGTTAGCTGCTTCGCGCCAGCTAACATATTTGCTTTGTTGACCAGTAAATTCTGGCAATGATTTCACAATGTCTAGAGATTCATCACACCTAATTTCAGGGTCTATTATTTCCGGTGCATAATTTGTCACTTCTTTATTTTCTACTATGCTCTCTAATTGCCTACGTAATGCTCCTATTTCTGCCCTTAGTGATGCTGTATTACTAGCTATTAACCTAGCCACTAGGTTTTCATCACTAATACTACGCTCGTTTAATGCCATGTTTCTAAGTTTTACAATCAATTGTTCCAGAATGAAAGGTTATTACAATTGGTTTTAAATATAGGTATAAAAATACAATATTTAAATTAATATTAAGATATCAACTGTTCCAAGTTTGTGATTGTTTACAATTGATATTTGTATCAAATAACTATCCGCTTACAGAATGAAACGCATTATGATATTTTTCCTCTGGTTGTTTTGATATTCTCCTCGAACTGTCTCCTCGTCCAGTCGTTCTCCTTCGATGTCCTCCTCGTTCTGTTGTTGTTATAACTTTTTTCTCTCCTTTCTTGGAGATACTTGACTGTTTTTAGTTTTTTTGTTTTTTGGTCTAAACTTTTCTCTCCTGTTGGAGATACTTGATTGTTTTTTTGGTTTTCACTTTTCTCTCCTGTAGGAGATACTTGATTGTTTTTGGTTTTCACTTTTCTCTCCTGTTGGAGATACTTGATTGTTTTTTGTTTTCACTTTTCTCTCCTGGTGGAGATACTTGACTGCTTGCCGCGCTTTTGGGGTTTTTTTCCGTTTGCCTTTATTTTTCTCTCACATTGAGATACTTTTACAGCAAACACCCACACCTAACTCTCCTTACTTGATATTTTCAGGATAACGAGCTTTTTTCGTGTGGGCCCCACGTTGGGCGCCAATTAATTTTCCGCGGCCGGAGGTTGAGTTTTTAAAAAAACGAAACGAACACTTTCACCATCTTCAAAGAACTGCCCACTCTTTATTATTCTCCGCTTATTTTATACTTAGGAATAGTTTACAAAATTCACTTATTTCTACTTTTTGATCTTATTCTATTCGAGCTCAAATTGAGGATCTAATTGAATTCCTCTGAAAAGAAATAAATCGAGAACTAATTAGGGCGACACTTTCAGCTAGCTCTCACCAGCACGGAGGATCGGGTTTCATATCCTCATCAGTCATCATTCCGGCTAAGTGGAGATCTTGTTTATATTATCTCTTGAGTCGCTGCTTGGGGTTCTTGTTCATATTATCTCTTGAGCCGCCGCTTGGGGTTCTATGGGCTGGGGTTTTTTGTTTACATTCTCGCTAAAGTGCTCACTCAAACGACACCGATAACTCGCACGGACCCCGAAAGTACTGTGGCCCGCGTAGCCGGTATTTTACATACTCTAGGATGTAAACCCCAAGAGCCACACGCAGAGGGACTTGGATCGCCGGTGTTGGATATACTGTAGGATGTAAACCACAAGCGCGGCCGAAGGCCGCCACACCAAGAGGGACTTGGATCTACAAATACTTTGTTAGTTTTTTACAATTTATCAATACTAATATTACTTAAAGTATAACATATTATTTACCATCTTAAAGGAAATTGAACAAACTTTCAACATAAAACTATAAATGCAGTTAATAGATAATTCAAATACCTTTAATTTGATTCTCATATCCAGATCGGTTAATATTTGTGCTCCAATTTTCACCATTCCCCCTCCCTCCGCCAAACCAAGTGAGAGCACACCCTAATATTTTGGGATTCGCAGGTGCAAATTCAATGCTTTTTGGAGATATTTTTGGAGGGGAGTGCATAAACTACATTTACTACAATTTTAACAGAGATGTATTTTTAAATGAGAATACAATGTGTCCGCTTTTTCACTACTTTACTCCGTCACATAATTACATGGCTTCACGACCAGGGTTGCCGCTAAAGAAAAATTACGCTACCATCTCACATTATGAAAAGTTACCAAAAGTTACCAATGAATTACAACTTAAAAAAAAACACAAAACAGTATATATAAATTTGTTAAAGTTTACAACATTTTAATTAATAAATTCATTAATTCAAAAAAATATTATAAACTAAAAACACGGTAGAAATTCAAAATCTAAATACACAACAAATGTATCAATGTATTCTTAAATTAAAATTTTTGAATGTATTGAAAATAGAAATCAGATTGCTTCGAAAAATTTGTATTTGAATCAACGTTCAACTGGAAAATCGCGCATTTGATTTTCTTCAAAAATGATGCCATCAACCCCGCAGAAATTTGACACAGCAACGTTTAAACCAAAAAGAAGTGATGGCACTTCATATAAGCTGCGCTAATATAATTATTATTAATAATTTTTGTTAATTACAATTGAAATTATAACCAACGATTAAAGCACTAGCTACCAGGGCTATCGGCTTTGATAGAAGAAATATTAGGAGCTAGCGAAAAAGCCATGGCTCTGGCGGAATTTGAACCCACGACCACTAATATTATTATATATTTGCATATTGCAAATGTTAAATTTAATGTATTGAAATATTAAAAATATTCAAAAATATTCAGAATCAAAAAAAGTTACCGAAACTAAAAAAAGTTACCACGCTACCAAAAAAATTTAAAAACAAAAAAAAGTTTTGGTAATAAATTACAAACCGGCAACCCTGTTCACGACTATTTAAAAACTTCATGTACAGTATGTACACAATGAGAAGCTTCGCGCATTATGTATTGCCATTTAAATGTATGATATCTGGCATTTATGAAAAAATATTAGTGCAACAGAGTACACGCGAAAGAATTGAAACTTCGGTGGTAATTAACCGCATATAATTTTATTATACACATTATACGTAATATAATCGCGACAACGCTCTGCTGATGTATTAGCATATGTTCTTAAGCTCCTGATATTTTTGCCAGTGGATTGTACCTATTGTCGATTAATAAGAGAAATCAGTAAATATGAATTTTATTATTATTATATTATTGACGAACTTGTTTATTGTTATTTGCGCAATTGAGATAGGTACGAAGTATTGGAAATTGAAATTTGGCTTCATTTGAAATTTACTATCTACTATCATAGTAGATCTGCTTTACTTATGGAAAATTTTTGAAATCTACTCCGCCACTACGCTTGAACTCTAATCGACTACGATTTTTTGAAAATTGTTTTTAGTGGAATTTCTTCATGTGATGGTTCATTTCAGATGCATTCCGTATCCTAAATTTGAAATTTTTGACTCATATGGCGTTCACACTGAGCTCATTTAACAGTTAAATGGACTTAACTAAGTTAAATCGGTAAATCCGATTGATAATGAAGTTTTAATTATGTTAAATGGAATGTAGTTGTTGTTGTACCATTTAACTGTTAAAAGGTTTACGACGAACTTTGACGAGGTAAACGCAGGGTTGAGTTCAATAGTATTGTAGGAAAAAGGTATTTTATTCATTAAACAATGCTAAATTTGAAGCAAAAATTTTAATGAAAAGCGAACGAATTAATAAATTTGACGTTTCAAATTTAAACATTGAGATTGAATTGAATTGGGAATTGTACGCCCAAGTAAACGAAATACTTGGGCGGTACAAAGTCCATGAATAATAATTTCAATAATTGAAAATTAGCTTCAATTATAATTTACAAAGCGTGTGATGCGAGAAAAGTATTATACGCATAAGCAGGAACAACTTCGAGCGTCCCATATAATGTTTCCTTATACTCAGAGTATGTGTGTGTGTATACTCAGAGTATATGTGAGAAAGATATAGTTGAATGTCGCAGTATATATTTGTATAGTGTCTCTGCATATTTCGTGTCGCGACCTTAAAAACAACCCGCCCATAGAAGTTTTACTACAAAAATTTATGTAACGTTGGAGGCATTGGATACCAGGCATAATTTGCAATTTCTGTAATATCTCTAAACTTAACAAACTTAATTTCATATCCAGAAGATACAGCGATCGTGATTATGTGCATTTATTTTATTAATTCTAGATCAATATGAGTTATTTTGGCAGATAACTCCGCAAAAAGTTTTAAAGTACGCATTTTCTGGAAATGTCAGATCAAAGATAACAAAATTATGCATCACTAGCCAAAATATTAGGCCTCTTACTTATTAGTGTCAAAGTTTGTTTAGCGGGGAGGAGGGGGGGAAAGGTGAAAATTGGAGCACCTGGCAAATCCACAAATATTAACCGATCTGGACCATATGGGTATCAAATGAAAGATAAAAAGTTTTCATAAAAAAAAAAACAATGAAACAAAAATTTTTTTTTAATGTTTAATAACTTTTTTCTTTTTAAAATGTATTATTAACCATATGTTTTATACACATTTTCGGAAAGCTCAATTCAATTTCCTTAACGATGGTGTATAATATGTTATACTTTAAGTAATATTAGTATTGATAATTTGTAAAAAACTAACAAAGTATTTTCAAGTCCAAGTCCCTTTGCGCGTGGCGGCCCTCGGCCGCGCTTGGGGTTTACATCCTACAGTATGTCCCTACCCGTTTATCACTACTTCTCGACAAAAGTTGGCCCAATCAACAACAGTGTGATAAGCTATTTCCAACTCCTCCATAATAAAATTAAGCTCAACATTTTTAAGCCATAAATAACAAAGACAAACAAGTTTCATCATTGGCTCTCATCTGCCATTCAAAGAACGTGCCTTTTCGAAACGACACCTGTACGTTACAATACTTCTTCCTCCTGGAACTCGTCTTGTATACAGCTTTGCAACTAGAAAAAAACACCTTTCTATATGCAAAATTTAATAATATTTAAAAAACTTACTAATATATATATCCATCCATATACCTCGTACTTTTCTTTAATTTAAGAGGATGGTTTTTGCTACACCATAATTCATTGTTCTGCGGAATGAGGCTCCACTCCCGCAATTGGTCCACAGCTTCACTGCTTATGGTGCAGTCATCAGATCCAAATAATTTTATTAGTTTAATTAAATTGAATTCACCCATTTTAAAAATTTTTTCAATAATATCAACTGTGCACTTCGTTTACAAACTTGATAGTGATATTGCAAAATTGTGCAAAATAAATTTGAAAACATAACGGTTCTCTCAATTTGTTTACTTTTCACACTTCAGTGTTACATGTAATTCTGAATTAAGTAATAATATTAAACATGCATTGTTATTACGTTGAAAATACCGCGAAACGTATACATTTTCATGAAATATAAATATTCAGGGACTTGAATCAACAAATACTTTGTTAGTTTTTTGCAATACTAATATTACTTAAACTATAACATATTATATACCATCTTAAAGGAAACAAGCTTTCCGAAAATGTATATAAAACATATGGTTAATAATACATTTTAAAAAGAAAAAAATTATTAAACATTAAAAAATTTTTTTTTTAGTTTTTTTTAAGTTATTTTTTTTATGAAAAGTTTGTTTAGCGGGGAGGAGGGGGGAAAGGTGAAAATTGGAGCACCTGGCAAATCCACAAATATTAACCGATCTGGACCATATGGGTATCAAATGAAAGATAAAAAGTTTTCATAAAAAAAAAACAATGAAACAAAAATTTTTTTTTAATGTTTAATAACTTTTTTCTTTTTAAAATGTATTATTAACCATATGTTTTATACACATTTTCGGAAAGCTCAATTCAATTTCCTTAACGATGGTGTATAATATGTTATACTTTAAGTAATATTAGTATTGATAATTTGTAAAAAACTAACAAAGTATTTTCAAGTCCAAGTCCCTTTGCGCGTGGCGGCCCTCGGCCGCGCTTGGGGTTTACATCCTACAGTATGTCCCTACCCGTTTATCACTACTTCTCGACAAAAGTTGGCCCAATCAACAACAGTGTGAGAAGCTATTTCCAACTCCTCCATAATAAAATTAAGCTCAACATTTTTAAGCCATAAATAACAAAGACAAACAAGTTTCATCATTGGCTCTCATCTGCCGTTCAAAGAACGTGCCTTTTCGAAACGACACCTGTACGTTAGAATACTTCTTCCTCCTGGAACTCGTCTTGTATACAGCTTTGCAACTAGAAAAAAACACCTTTCTATATGCAAAATTTAATAATATTTAAAAAACTTACTAATATATATATCCATCCATATACCTCGTACTTTTCTTTAATTTAAGAGGATGGTTTTTGCTACACCATAATTCATTGTTCTGCGGAATGAGGCTCCACTCCCGCAATTGGTCCACAGCTTCACTGCTTATGGTGCAGTCATCAGATCCAAATAATTTTATTAGTTTAATTAAATTGAATTCACCCATTTTAAAAATTTTTTCAATAATATCAACTGTGCACTTCGTTTACAAACTTGATAGTGATATTGCAAAATTGTGCAAAATAAATTTGAAAACATAACGGTTCTCTCAATTTGTTTACTTTTCACACTTCAGTGTTACATGTAATTCTGAATTAAGTAATAATATTAAACATGCATTGTTATTACGTTGAAAATACCGCGAAACGTATACATTTTCATGAAATATAAATATTCAGGGACTTGAATCAACAAATACTTTGTTAGTTTTTTGCAATACTAATATTACTTAAACTATAACATATTATATACCATCTTAAAGGAAACAAGCTTTCCGAAAATGTATATAAAACATATGGTTAATAATACATTTTAAAAAGAAAAAAATTATTAAACATTAAAAATTTTTTTTTTTTAGTTTTTTTTAAGTTATTTTTTTTATGAAAACGTTTTTAAAAAATATAAATGCAGTTTAATAGATAATTAAATTACCTTTCATTTGATACCCATATGGTCCAGAGCGGTTAATATTTGTGGATTTGCCAGGTGCTCCAATATTCACCTTTCCCCCCTCCCCCCGCCAAACCAGGTGAGAGCACACCTTAATATTTTGGATTTGGAACATGCTCAACAATAGCAACCGTTTGGTATATACCACTCTTTATTTGGCTAGGGGGTGCATAAACTACATTTATGCCTTTAATTTAATAACTGTCTATATGGTATATCGCTTGTACGTTGGGCGATGATTTCCCTTTTTGGCATGTTAACTTGTATTTGTGGTACTTGATCACACACAGAATTTTATCTCGATATATATCATAGTTCACCAGATATCCCATATAAACCTTTTGCTTTATATGGGAGGTGGGCGTGTCCGTTGACCGATTACGCCCATTTTTACATTCAAGTAGCTTATTAATATAGAAATACTAAATACGAATTTCAAGTCAGTATCTCTTACCGTTTCTTCAGAAAATCAATTTCCACAGACAGACAGACGGACATAGCTTAGTCGATTCAGGAGGTGACGCTGATCAAGAATATATATACTTTTCCATACCTGCGACCTCTCCTTTAATGCGTTACAAACGGAAGGGGAAAATTAACATACCCTTACCCACAGGGTGTAGGGTATAATGACAAGAAATAGGTTGTCAACCACCCTTCCTACCGATATAACCTTAATATGTGGATTGATAAGAGTTACAGACTCCCATTGAGTTTTGCTAATGAATTAATTGTCGCTAATCGTTGCAAAGACTCCTTCGGGTTGACGAGGGTTCTGGATGCCGTTCCGGATATATAAGACCACACATCCATCCACCTCTCCCACCCACTCGAATTGAAAGCTCTCGATCACCTAAGAAAAGTTACAGAAGAAGGAAGAAAGAGTTATAGAAGAAGGAAGAAAGGAAGAAAAGGCTCGAGGACAAGTTTACTATGGTCGAAAACCCTGAGTATTTATTATCCTTAATTCTCTCTATCTCACACTCTTCTTAAGTCTATAACAAGAACAAACATTGCTATCACTGTTGCTGTTTCATTTCCCCACTAATCCTCTACTGATGACTTTTCCTTCTCCCTTCTGTATTCTTGAACATTTCTTTTTTCTTAGTACTCGTTCATTCTCTCTTTTGGTGTTTCACTCTATTTCCTTCTCTTGCTCATTATTTTTAACCGTCTTTGAAAACGATGTTAAGTCTGGCTTTTCTGTCAATTTTTATTGCCATTTGAACTTTTTCCGGACTTAATTCTCCACTTTTCCTTACATTTATCCCAATTCTTTCTGCCAACTTTTCCCGTTCTTATCACTTCCTCTTTAACCAGTTCTCCATACTTCTGCTACACACTACCATAGAAGAAATAAACCATAATTTCAACAAATGCAATACGATATTTTTCGTTCGTTATTGAGTCACATTTCTTCGTTCACCTTGATTTTTCGCCTTTTCTTCTATTTATTTGTATATTAAAGATTGTACAAAAAGTAAATTGTTTATACAACTAATGTAGGAGTACTAGCAACGAAGGCCATCGACTCACTTATATCTTAAGACCTAAATTAACTGATACATCAAGATTATTTAAGTTTATATAAATTACAAGCTTTTCAATATTTGTGTGTGAGACAGGATGATGACCATAGTTCATAGTGGATGTTTGGCTTTCGAACCCGTTGTTAATCGTTTGACCTCAAGACCCAGATATGCTTGATGTTCGAGTTCAACCGGAATGAGGACATATTGAAATTCAGATCAGCTCTCAATTGCGAAGTCAGGCCATGACATGTGCAACCTTCCTAGACAGTAAGTAAGTAGTAATCAATATATTCAACACAGAGATGTTATGTTAATCAAAATGTTATTATTCGTTTAAATCGATTGCATTTTTGGTTGAAAGGATTTTCTGGTGTGGGAGATTCATTTTCATTCTGATTTGCACTCAGACGTTTCAAGAGAAATATTCGTTGATGTCCGTTCGCTTATACATGAAGACTTCTGTTTTGATAAATGTCCTTTAATTTAGTCCTTTAACTCACAACTTGACCTGTTGAATTTTTCAAATCTATAGAAACCTCAATATTATAGATCCGAAGACGGTTTTTACAACATTCTGGTGTATTGAATTTACAGACCGTGACCACAGTCTATTGTAAAAGAAAAAATCCTTGACTTGGTCTGCACCCAGTGAAACCTGCGACAGCTGATCCATATCGAGCCAGTATCAATACCATCGAAGAGGAGCTTTTGTTTCCAACACGCAGAGCAGGACGACCGAAGTCCTTGTGTCCTTCGGTTGTTCGGTTCGGTGTTCGCTTTCAAATTTTGAATTATGACTGAAGAAATGTTTTCTTTGAAATTCATAAGTGTTCACTTTTAATTTAACTATTGTTTGCGTGTTTTTCCCTGTGTTTAGTAATTAAAAAAACGTGCGAAGCACTTTATTATGCTCCGATATCGCATGTCGCTTGTACATAATTAGGGTCGCCACCTGCATTTTTACGAGCGAGCGAGTCCATTTAAAGTACAACTCTAAGACTTTATCCAGCGATCCAGTCTAAAGTTTCTGTTTTCCAGAATCCACTATCCGGACCGTTGTGTGCTGGGTTTGGGAGTTTTTTTCTTACCGGCTTTCTTTTGCGATTGTCGATGGATTTTCTCTTCATGGAAATCATTTCGCATCTGGAACTAGACCTCTCTTTATTGCTTTCCGCTTCTCGTCTCTCGTTTGTGGAAATAAGTGGTTCCGGCATCGAATTGGTTGTGGTTTATTGGGGTTGTGTTTCCAGTTGTTATTGTCGTCCACCATCAATGTCATGTGGCAACTCGTTAGCTCTAGGCATACATCCTTCTTTTTTTTCCGTTTTATTTGTCGTTGCACAACTTTCTCCGTCATTCCACTCATTCATCAATCGCTTGTAGGTTTCTGCGCATGAAGTTTTGCAATTTCCCTGAAGGAAATTCAGGAAGGAATCTATGTCCCATCAGGATTGATAATAATAATATTTGATGATGATATCATTATTAAAATCGGGCTCTCCTACTTTAGTTCGAAGCGTCTCCGTCAATAATATTTTCTCTTCTGTACCGAATAAATTCCAATGGTTCCTTTTGCTTCCTTCTTTCTCTATACATTCGAATATTTTTCTGATTTTATTGAGCTCTGTCTAACTTTTATTCTCCTTTCCCCATTACATTCACTTCAAGCATCAACGTTCATTTCATTTCCTTCCACTTGTTTTATCTTTCGTAAGGATTATATGTCTCTGTGGTCGTGTCTTCCTTTATTTACTTTCATTATTTTTCCTCTCTTTCTGGCTTTATTTGTTCCATTTTCTAGGAATGATATTTTCTCATTTTTATGACATCTAAAAAATACTAATTTCAGATAGAAAGCAGACTTCAGTCGATATTCGGGAGTTTGGGAGTAGTTCGAGCGAAAAATTTCAGCTGCAAGAAGACTATGAAGAAATAGTAGGGGTATTCAGACGTAATGATTTAGAATTGTATGCCGTGTAATTTGTTTTTGTAATACAATCCTAAATTTATACAATTCTAATCGAGTTGAAGCCTGACTAGAATTCGTTGACTATATTTGTATAAAAAGTGACATTTTTGCCTTTGAAATTTGGCATAAAAAGCAATACTCTAAGGAACTAATGAAAAAACGAATTTTGATTGTTAGACTTATATACAATTATAAATATACAATTCTAAATCAGTCGTCTGAATACCCCTAGTATTTTTTATAGCAATTAAAAATTGTAAAATTTTAAATACAGGACCATATTGACAGTCATTCAGTAGAGAGAGAAATAAATTGCTATTAAAATTCACGAGTCGTGAGTCTCAGGGGAGTGGAGGTGGTTGAAACTAAATTAAAATCCGTTCCCATTGACTCTTGACTTGCGACAATAAAGTCCAAGGACATAAAAGGGACATTTCCATCACCAACTGTGTTGTCATAGTGTTCGATGTGTCCGTCGGGACGCGTTGTGGGGGAGGAATTTGTTTCCGACATAATGTTTCAAAAGTCTTGCTAAACGTGTCATGCTTTACTTTCACTATGTTTCTGCAACATGTCGCTGGGGATGTTTTTCTCAACTCCATCTGTGGTCGACTGTTGCAGTCGGTCAGTTCGTCTGAGGAACTCAGTTGACTCGGATGTGCAATTCGGAGACTCCATGAGAATATGTTAAATACTTCAAACTAGCGCAGCTCAATAGCTCAAAAACTCGCAAAGTAAACTTTGAATGGCTTTATTCGACAGAAATAATGTTTCACAAAATTCAATTCAGTGGAATTATAAATCGCACGTTGTCGTGATGTTTGTGACTTCTCTGCCTCCTCCTGTTCGATTAAATCGCCATTTCGCATGCCTGATTAAAGTACTCGCAATTTTCGTTTTCGACATCATCATCATCATCGACTTTTTGATCAGAATCAACGTCAGTTACAGAAATCATATATCTTGGTTGAAAGTGGTTTTTAATTGCATTCGCTAGTAACCATCCCCTATTCCCGGAACATTTCTCTCCCCAAAGCACTTCAACTGCAATTTAAGTTTCCGTTTGTTGACCGACTACCATACTACCGAATACCTCTCTCACTTCCGCTTCCATTGCATTTAAATTTATGTTAAAAATTAACACCGTTTAAAAACTCACTCAAACATTATTATGAAATTTGCACCATGTGTTTCGGTGAGCGTGAAGTTATTGGCAGTGTGTGAGTGATGTTGTGTGTGGTCCCCTGTGTGTTTGTGGGCTCATAATTAAGCTTTAATCGCATTAAGCTTCATTGCCACTCATTAAATTATCAAAAGCTGTGGAATTTTCCTATTTACCTTGAACTTTTCAACTGTGAATTTCCACTCGATCGAATCGAATTGCATTAGTGTTTGTTTTTCAATGCATACACCGAAAAAAATTTTGAAATGGCACCAGAAATGGAACGGGTTCTGACCTTTTGATTTGCATATTTGTATACCCTACACCTTGGGTCCGTTTGTAACGCATTGAACAAGAGATTATGAATTTGGATATATATATGCATATTCCTTTGTCAGCTTCATCTTATCAGTTGTTATATGCCTCTGTCTGTCCGTCTGTGAAAATCCATGCTAGAGAAAATTCCACTTGCTGGTTGAATTGGCAAAATTGCAGCGTGTGTATAAAAGTAGAAAGAAATGTAGTGAAAGTCGATAAGCACCCGGAGTTTGAGAGTCCTGAACTGATATGACGACATTGAATAAACATGAACAACTGGAGTAATGAGGACAAAGAGTTCAACTACGCAGAAAACCCTTAATGTTTCTCACCAAATTAAGAAAGTTCATATGAAAGGGATGCAAAGAAAGAATAGAATGCCCTTAGCAACGACCAGGCAACATGATATTGAAATTTTCATTGATATCAAGGGACACTTTGGCTCGACCAACGTCAGGGAAAACTTCTGAGAAATGAAATTCATTCCAGAACTTGATTAAGTTTGGTGTTAATTAAATTTGACCTTGTCAAAGTTTATCCCTTTTCCTTCTTCTCATGGTGGTGTTGTTGTGTTCGGTAGTCTTTCCACCCGAGAATTTCGATGTTGATTTTACTACTATCTTGTTACTGTACTTGTTGGTACTGTTCTTACTATGTTTCGCACTGACAAATTGCTGCCATTTATAAAAATTTATTCTTTCTTGTTCACTTTATCTCGTCCTCTACCTCCATATCCCTCTCTTTAGCCCCTTTCTCCATATTTCGCTCTTAATATCAGCTTCTTTGTTGCTCGATTGTGTACAAGAGTATAGATGAAGAGAAATACAGAAGAGAGAGAGGATGGGCGAGTGATTGAAGGAAAGTTGACAGCATCTTTTTCTTATTAAACTGATTACGAGCGCAGAGTTTGAATGATGTAAAATGGCACAGCATGAAATCCGCCACGAGAACCGAAATGAACACCAAACGAGGACGAGGGATGGAGAGAACTGACGACCGGAAGGGACAAGTGGGACTCGAGATGGGGCGGCCAGAAGTCAGGGAACCGACTCTGTGTGAAGGATAATTGCTGTGCAAATTTGATTACTTCCGAGAGTTCGAAGTGAAGTGGGGGAAAACGACAATGAGCGAAGATGAGAGACAGAGTTGGTTGTATCGCGGTGTTCCCTGGATACTTCTTATATAGCTTCGTTAGAATATATATTGGCGTTTCACTCTGGTTCTCTCTGCCAAACTCCCTTTATCCCTCTATATCTCCCTGTGTCCCTCGTTCTTGCTCACCTGGTCATATGCCTTTATCTCTCTATCGTTGTTGTCTTTTTTTTATCGAATCGTTTTGGTCGAATATATATCTCGTCTCCTACAGACACAAACCAAAATTAACGACGTCGTCTGAGGGTGGTTTTTGACGGTCGAAAGATCGTATGCTCCTCGTTGGTGATGGCGACATTGGGGAAGGTGACAAAAATAACAACTGAACAAGAACAACCACATAAGAAGAACAACAAATTCTATTTGCAGAATTATGTTTTCATGTTCATTTTGATGTGAAGTGGTGGCACAGACTCGTTCTTTCTTTTTTTGAGTTTTGTTTTTGCTGTTGCTGTTTGACTGTGTCTGTCTTTTGCCCCAGGTCACATTACGTTGCTTCGTGATGCTCCCAGGTTGGACGACGTCGTCGACTCCGCAAACACTAATGGGGACCATCATGTGTGACTCATTCAGAGGTACGAAAGAGACAGGGAGAGAAAGGACGAGCGAGGGTAAAGACTGAGAAATGACGTCGCTAACGACATAAATACGGCGTGCGATGCAGACGAGGTTGGTCGAGTGGGAGGTGGGAAGGTTCAATATGGTGCAACGAAAATTACTTCCACCCGGCGTTTCCACATCGACTGGCTGACTAATGGCTTGAGTTTCAATATTTCGGTTGCAGTTGTTTTTATTATATTATTGCTATTTCTCTAACTCCTTCTCACGATCTCTTCCTTCTTCTGATCCGTTCCATATCGAATCGAAGAATAATCACAAGAGAAATTCATGAACTAAATCTGGAATCTGGGATTTTGATTTTGTGTGTCGTCTTGATTTGAACTTTGATCCTGTTTCTTTTCATTAATTTAGTTTATTACCTCTACACAAACGCGCACCTTTGCAAATACACATACATATATCCACGTCTGAGCACCGTCTAAGTGACTACGTTTTGGTCTTGCCTCGGCTTCCGACGACAATGCACCCCACCGCTTTAACAGAGCGATGCCACCCTGGTGGTATGTGGTCCGTTGTCATCCCCACCAACAACACCGTCAAAGCCATCCTTGTCGAGCTGGTTTCAACGTCTGGCGAAGTTTGCGAAGCGAAAATCAATATTTTGCTCCTCCTCGATTATGACGAGCGAGCAGGAATAGAAATATCCACACGCATTGTGACAGGAACTCAAACACACACATGCATGTAAATTGGAACATGTCACACAACCACATGAAGTCACTAAATGCTTACAAGAAAAACGAGAAACGTTTCAAAGGCAAGGATTTCAAGGACTCGACTCAACGACGAATCTCAGGAGCAAGTGTAATGGAGTATATTATAACGAACAGGACTAACTCAGAGGAACAGAGATAGCGATACAGAGGAAAATTATGAATGAAATGATATCTTAGTATACAAAAGCACGGAAATCAAAAATTAAAGGAAGGGTACCCTTTTTAAGTTCCATGAAATCCACAAAATTTCTCGATAGTTGACGAGACATCCTGGAAGTGGATTTACGTATGTCTATATTTAAATATTTCAGTCTTCAAAGGCAGATAAGCAGACTATTAAAGAGACCAAAATGAGAGGGATTTACCCGTGGTTCTCAATCGAGACCATTTATAGATAATATGGAAGTACTTACCTCGCAAAGAACGAATTTATTTAAATGTTGTTTAATTGCCGTTTTCCCTCAAATCCAACATCTTCCAATGACTTGAGGTCGTATACGTGGTCGGCCGAATCCTGCTGCTACCGTGGCGACAAAAATAAAAACACGATGAATTATTGCGAACACGAGTGGGCGCAAAAAGACATCGTTGAGAATCAAAATGGTAGCGAAACCAAAAAGGACAACTTTTAAATAAAGAATAGACCGAAAAAAAAAAAAAAAAAAATAAAAAGACGGAGAAAATCATCGCCAAAGGACTTTCGTGCATGAATCAGCAGTTTGGAGAGCACAACTGACACCTGTCATATTAAAATTTAAAAAAACTCAAGAAAGTTCCCATCAAAGAGGTTAAATAAAAATCCGCCTGTGTTAGTGAATGTCTGTAATATTGACGACAGTAGGAATTTTATTCTTATTAAGTTTCCTTCAATTCAATACAATTAATTTCAATTTGAAACTTTCGACACTCACTATGACGTCGGAGAACAAAAGGAATTAATTTTAGATTAGGTTGGGAATTAATCGACGTCTGTTTTACCTAAAGGCCAGAATGGAAGAGAGTGAGCTAAACTTAATGGATTAAATATGAAGCGGTAGAAACGTGTGGTGGTGGATGATCAGCAGGAAAATTGGATGCAATTGAGTGGAAACGAAGTTAAATGAACTGTAAGGATGAGAGATCAGAGTGTCAAGGTTGAGGTAGAATGGAGTTCGGAAAGATTAGCGCATTTTTGTCATTAATTTATTTATTGCACCTATAATTCTATAGTAGGACAATAGGAGTCATTGAATCTAAAACCAAAAAATTCCTAAAAATAGAAATTTAATTTCGAATTCGAGCAGAAAGAGATATGGAATTTTTCACACAACTATGATATTTTCTTTTAATATTAGATATAAATATTATCCTACAGGGAAAGAAATCCTTACCATTCGCGAAAAGCAATGCTGAAAATTCGAAAACACCGAAATGTCATTCGAAGAAAAGTGGAAAATATTTAAAAATTAGCGAAAGTTCTCCCGTAAATATCGCATAAGATTGAAAATATATCATGCGCCATTTTGTTTGAACGGTAATAAAAATTTATAAAACTACCGACACACATAACACACTGGAAAAGTAGAGCACAAGAGAGTATGTGAGTGTACGCATTATTGAAAGGAAATTTTGCACATTAGCTGGCACAAAATGCCGAAAATAAATGTCAAACTTAATGCAATATTTATGTAGTTGTGTCGTTGTCGTCGTAGAGTGAAAAAATGTACTCTTAAGTCAACGTAGTTGTTGCGGTTGAACTGCCATAGCGTTGACAATTGATATTAATGTGTGAGCAAAGATGGTGTGAAAATGGAAGAGAAATAAAAAGAATAACGAGCAATTAAAGTAACAACAATGTTTCGTGCGAATCATTTAATGGATCTCAAAAACGATCTCAAAGAAGAAACACTATCAAAAATAACACAAATTATAATATAAATAAATTGAAATCAAATGACAACAACTGAAAAGCAAACAAATTTTTTAACAATTTTCATAGGACACCAAGAGTGAAAAATGTATATGAGGTTCAATGATATTTCAGGAGAAAATTCATATAAAAAGTCCATTAAAATCTGCTTTTGTATCATAAACAAAAAATTAAATGAATTTTTAACACATAATTTCCGCTCTCATGCACACAAAAGTAAACAGAAAAACTTGAAGGTAGTGAAAAATGTACAACACTAGCCGAATTCGAGTGGTGCACTTAAAGTCAGAGTTACAATAAATTTAATAATAATTTTTATTCGTAATATTGAAATTGTTTTGCAGTACATTCATTGCTTTGTTTATATAGAATAGAGAATAAAAATACTTCACATTTTAATGCAAGTAAAACACGAACTTGTTTCGGTAAAACACATACAGAAAAACCACTTCATATCAAACATCAAAAATAACGGAAATAACATCGAAAAACAAGCAATGGATAAAAACAAGAATCATTAGAAGTGTTTGGATCGATGAAAGAAGGGAACACTATCATTTTCCTAGAAAACAATTGAGAAACCCATTTTCTCTTGTACATATTCGCAGAATACACACGTAACACGCATAGACCTCATACACATTCACGCATACGCATTGCAAGCTGGAGCCTCAAAGTGCAGCCAGAGTTTTGTTTCCCCCATGCCTTGCTTTTGTTCTCTTGTTGTTATTTGTGTGGCAACTGCAGTTGGGGATTTGTGGGTGTTTATAGTGTTAGTGTGTGGTTTGGTCAGTTTCGAAGAAAAAGGAAATTAAATTTGTATTTCTGCGGAAAGGCTCTGACAGCTTTTTGAGCTCCACACGCAACAGGAACCGGAAAGGCAGGAAGAGTGAATTATTTGTCACACTTATTTGATTTATATATAATTTTATTTATTTGAGTACGAATTATATTTCTATATTGAAAATCATTTAATTTAATGAAATATATATATTGAGCGATTTTCTTTTTTGTATATTACTTTATTTATTATAATGTTTATGATTTCTGATATATTATTTCCACATCTTTATTTATTGAACTCTAGAGCATACATTTTCGAATTCCATCTTTGATGTTAAAACTATCTCTCGCTTCCTTCAGGGTAACATCAAAAAATGAGAATAAGTGAATAAATAAATGGACAATTGTCACTGACTGAGAATAAGTGAGTGCACAATTGTCGGCCTGTTTTCAATAAAATTAATAAATTTGTTCTTGTGATTTCCTTCACGAAATTTTTACTAATGGGTAACATCTAAAAACGAGAATAAATGTAAAATATATAACAGCAATCTTTATTGACTGAATAATTTTTAACTAGCGCACCGGAGTCGTTTCGCTCCCCCGGTTTGCCTCGTCCACCCAGGCAAAATCTGTTAACTTCGGCCAGGCCGAAGTTTACATACCCTACACCTTGCACACAACGTTTATTAAAGGAAAAACTGTGAATTTCTATCAATAATTCGTGAAAATGCGTCATTACACTTTCACAACTGTGGAATCTTTCAAAAAAATATACATATATATTTGAAGCTATATTCGTTTTCCAAAAACCATTATTTTTTGCGGCGATTGTCTATAGATATATCTAATCTATGAATAAGAATGAGGTTAGGAATATTATAGTGTTATGTTTCCACAAAACGAAGTAGTTGTGATCTTTGAGCATTGTGCCATTGGTAAATCTTGGAAGTGCGCATTAAAGCTGGACGTCCATTGAGGTTCAGTTAGATGTGGTCTCTTTCTTATTGCATTCACTCCCAAACTTTCATCAGGAAATAACATCCATAAAGTAGTTGGATTTCTTGTAGATCTACGATTTTATATGGAAGGTGCTCGTGTCCTATAAGAGATATTTTCGATTTGATTATGGGAACTCTTAGAAGCAATATTTAATCTAATAACTGTCTATATGGTTTACCATATATCCAACATTGAGCTTTAGCTTTTGAGCTGAGTTGTGGTTTGTCAGTTGGTCGATCTTTTCCGTTATTGTCTTGTAAACTCGTATCGGTGATATATGATCACATACAAAATTTCATCTCGATATATACCATAGTTCACCATATATCCCATATTGAACTTTTGCTTTATATGGGAGGTGGGCGTGTCCGATGGGCGATGATTTCCATTTTTGTCTTGTAAACTCGTATCGGTGATACATGATCACACACAAAATTTAATCTCGATATATACCATAGTTCACCATATATCCCATATTGAACTTTTGCTTTATATGGGAGGTGGGCGTGTCCGATGGGCGATGTGTTTCATTTTTGTTTTATAAACTCGTATTAGTGGATCATGATCACACACAAAATTTCATCTCGATATATACCATAGTTCACCAGATATCCCATATTGAACTTTTACTTAACATCGTACGATGGGCGATGTTTTCCATTTTTGTCTTGTAAACTCGTATCGGTGATACATGATCACGCACAAAATTTAATCTCGATATATACTATCTATCTATCTAAATCTATCTCCACAGACAGACACATAGACAGACAGACAGACGGACATAAAATCGATTCAGGAGGTAACGCTGATCAAGAATATATATACTTTTCCATACCTACGACCTCTCCTTTAAAACGGAAGGACAAAAATGAATATACCCTTACCCAAAGGGTGTAGGGTATAAAAAACCTGTTTTGACGCATGTCACAAAAATGAGTATACGAGCTTCAGGTCATATAAAAGCATCGAAGTTGTTGCATGAAGTAACGACATATTCACCCGAAAGAGCAACGAAGTATAGGGAACACATTGATAAATACTCAAAACCTATAAAACTTAGCAATGAGGAGGCTCTTGCTTCTCTTGTAGAAGCTAAATTGTCGCGCCATCAGTGTGATATCATTCAAAAAGCTACACCTGATAAATTTCCCTGCTATACTGCAATACAGTCAGCTAAAAAAGACTGTTACCCTGCTCGAGATTGCATTGAAATTTCATGTAAAGTAAATTTACAAGCTCTGCTTGATCACACCGTTGAGCGATTGTTATTATTACAAAAACCAGTAATACAAAGTTTGAAAGATTCAGAAGGAAGTAATTTATGTTTATTTACAAAGTGGGGATTCGATGGAAGCTCCGAAAACAGTTCTTATAAGCAAGCATACCACCGTCTGGAAGCTGTATGATGCATCAATTTCCATTTCTTCTATTGTTCCCTTGAAATTAGTTTGCGGAACTAAAATTATTTGGCAAAATCTTCGGCCCTCTTCTACCAGATATTGTCGTCCAATTGGTATGCAATTTATTAAGGAAACTGCTGAGGTGTCGCAAATAGAACTAGCTTGCCTGGTCTACCCAGGCAAAATCTGTTAACTTCGGCCAGGCCAGTTTACATACCCTACACCCTGCATATAACGTTTATTAAAGGAAAAACAGTGCATTTCTATCAATAATTAGTGAAAATTCATCATTACACTTTCAATGCAGACAAAATCTGATTCAACAATAGACTTGGGAGGATTGAAATTTTCAACAATATAAAGTCCAGAAGTACTTGCTGCGCTACTATAAGCATCATATATTGCCGCGCGACTGATTCCACTTGGAAGATGAACAGCCATTTGGAAATATGTAGCTCCCTGACTTTTGTGGATTGTGATCCCTTCAGCAGGTACAATTGGAAATTGTATTCTCTCAATCGTCACCTGCTCATTACGTTTATATTGAAAGGATATAATAAATTTTTTATGGGCGTCCATTGAGGTTCAGTTGGATGTGGTCTCTTTCTTCTTGCATTCACTCCCACCTTTCATCAGCCAATAACATCCATAAAGTAGTTGGATTTCTTGTAGATCTACGATTTTGTATGGAAGGTGCTCGTGTCCTATAAGAGATATTTTCCATTTGATTCTTGGGAACTCTTGGTAGCAATATTTAATCCAATAACTGTCTATATGGTTTACCATATCCAACATTGAGCTGTTGCTTTTGAGCTGAGCTGTAGCTTGTCAATTTTTAGCATGTAAACTCGTATCGGTGGCACATGATCAGACGCAAAATTTTATCTCGATATATACTATAGCTCACCAGATACCCCATATACACCTTTTGCTTTATATGGGAGGTGAGCGTGTCCGATGGGCGATGTTTTCCATTTCTGCCTTTTAAACTCGTATCAGTGGAACATGATCACACACAAAATTTCATCTCGATATATACCATAGTTCACCAGATATCCCATATAAACCTTTTGCTTTATATGGGAGGTGGGCGTGTCCGATGGGCGATGTTTTCCATTTTTGTCTTTTAAACTCGTATCAGTGGAACATGATCACACACAAAATTTCATCTCGATATATACCATAGTTCACCAGATATCCCATATAAACCTTTTGCTTTATATGGGAGGTGGGCGTGTCCGTTGACCGATTACGCCCATTTTTACATACAAGTAGCTTATAAATATAGAAATACTAAATCCAAAATTTCAAGTCAGTATCTCTTACCGTTTCTTCACAAAATCTATTTCCACAGACAGACACACAGACACACAGACAGACAGACAGACAGACGGACATAGCTAAATCGATTCAGGAGGTGACGCTGATCAAGAATATATATACTTTTCCATACCTACGACCTCTCCTTTAATGCGTTACAAACGGAAGGACAAAATGAATATACCCTTACCCACAGGGTGTAGGGTATAAAAAGAAAGAATAGATGCATGTTATCTATGTGGATCAACTATGAAAGAATTCAATTCTATTGACGCAATGCTAAAGAAAGAAGTCAAAGTTTTCCAGGAGATTTTCCAGTTTGGTTTATCGATTTTACACGGTTGGATTCGATTCTTTGAGTGTTTGCTTCAATTGGCTTATAAACTACCTCTGGAAAAATGGCGAGTAGATAAACAATCTGTATCAGAAAATAAATCCCGCATTCAAGCAGAATTTAAAATCAAAATGGGTTTGATCATTGATCAACCAAAAGCTGGATTCGGAAATTCTAATGATGGAAATACTGCTCGACGTATTTTTGAGAATGCTGATACAAAGACAGAGAGCATTTTTCTCGGAAAATTAGTAGGGATAGAACGATAGAAGATGTTTTCAACCGTTTTTTGCTTACATCAGACCCTATAATTTCAAGCAATAGGGAATTGCCGAAAAAGAAGTTACGAAGCTTACCTAAAAGGGCTCTGGATTTAATTAAAGCTCCATTAGAAAAATATGATGGGGGTGTTATTGGGAAACCTGTTGATGATGATTATGATGATGATAGCGATGACAACAGTGTTTTTGTAAGTTATGGTGGAAGCGACTCTGACTAAATACTTACACTGAACTCCAGTCAAAATCATCAAATCTAACAGTGCAAATACTATAGCAAGTTTTTGGTTTTTTGTTTTGTTATTAACTTTTTTTTTATTGTTTTTGAGTCTTATTTCTTTGTCTTTTCTTTCTATGAACTGCACTAAAAGTTAAAAAAAAAAATTGAAAAAAAAAAAACAGTATTTTAGATGTTATGGTGGAAGCGACACCGAGAAAACAACTGAATTGAACAAATTTGGCCCAATATTCATATGAATAAAATTTCATTTAATTTAAAAAAATAAAATTCTTCCAAATTATATAAAATTATTGTTGTTTTTTACTTCTTTTGGTTCGACACTCAACCTTCGTGTCGTATACAAATCGACACCTAGCCACAGCGCCGCGCTCGGTTTGATTTGATCGAGTGAGCGGCCTCTGCCGGATTTCTCTTTCTATTGGCTTTATGGTCGAATTGAGGGATTAGTGTTGAGCTCTTCTTATTATATAGGGACAATTCGACAGCCCACCTACTCTCCACTGCTGATCGTGGCGTTGGCGACAAAGGGTTGGACAAAATCTCGTTTGTCGGCTGCAGAACAAACATTTTAATTTACTTTCTACGCTATTACACACACACGAATCCCCTACCTTTCTTGCCCAAGTCACTTATTTCGGCGGTTCCTTGCCTCTGCCTTCCCTCTTGAGTCTTCCCAAAATGGTCTTACGGAGCTCTGAAATGGCTGATCGACTGTGACGATCGGTTTCTGCGGTCGACTATTTTGTTTTTTCCACTATTTTAAACCATTTTTGACCGGATATGGCGGGTTGGAGTTACCCCTCCTGGGAGCCGCTAGCTAGCCGGGGCACTCTTCCGTATCCGGTTGGAGTAGAGGGGATTATAACAACTGGGTCTGCATACATCACTATAAACTGCGTTCTCTTGGAAAGTATCAGTATTCTTTGTTGGGTTGGCCCTCCTATGTTTGCCATGATTCGTGCCAACGCCGTGTGGACTCGCGATGCCTTTACCACGGATGCTCCAACGCTAGCCGTGTAGTATATCACCCGTAGTTTTGGCTACAACAAATACTACAATATCGTCCGCATAGACAACATCATAAAGAATATATCATAGAAGAGACCTCAGAACCGGTCGCTGGTAGACTCCAGTCGTGACTTTATAGGTCTTTATTCCTTCATCTGTGTCATAGATTAGCACTCTGTCCGAGAGATAACTTTTGGTGACGCACCAGAGGTATTTCGGTGCCTGTAAGCACATCCATGTTATGTGGCCAATTGGCTGAGTTGAACGCATTTTTAATGTCGAAAGTTTGCCTCCTTTGCAACATTTCTAACTTCTAAGATGGTGTTGCGTATCCAATGTTCTTGGATTCGGGTTCTTTTAATATTTTTATATGTTCTTCTCTGCTTTTTGTCAACCTTATTTTGTTTTGAATAAATATTTTTGTCCATTGTAAGATATTTCTTTTAATAATGAGTTATTAATTTTTCCATCTTTGGCCAAAAGATTAGATTTAGATCGCTCTCTTTGGATTAATTTTTATCAATAATAATTTCATCGAAAAGCTGGAATTCCATATAGGTGGTGGCATGTTTAACTCAAACTCTTCCTAAATGTAGGCTCTTGATCTATTCCAGATAAAATTTCATTTACACTGTCCATTTCCATATCGTTCGTTAATTCCGGATGGACGTCAATTGTCAACCTTGAACCCTATTGATCAATAAAAAAAAGTTATGCTGCAGGAATTTTGTCAGCACTAGGACATTTACGCGTTCTATTCTTTGCAACACCGTATTCGGATTTTGAAACAATAAACAATTTATTTCCCATTCTGCTTCTTGATATTTATGTGGATGCTTCAATGTAGCGCAATTTTCTTCAAAAAGACTATTTTCCTACGCATTGTTGATTTTCCAACAATCGGAACATGTATATTGTTAAACATAGCATTTAGTTGGCAATTTAGTTTTAATTAAAATTAATTTTGTTTTTATAGAAAAACATTAATATTTAATTTTGATATCTCAACGTTAACTTCACATATCACTGTCAATAAACATGTAACGGACTTTGTTTACATATATATTTTTCTGACCTTTGACTATGAATAATTGGACTTTATGAGTATGAACTGCAGAAAGTTAATGATGAAAATGCGTATCTTGTTGAAAAAGTATTGAAACGTAAAAGCAGTAAGTTATTTGTTACATGGTTAGGATTTAGAAATATTTATAACTCGTGGATTATTAAAAGTAAATTATTAAAATAGAGAATTTTAAATATTAACATTCACGATAATTGCGGTAGCAACGAAGACTTAGTTGTTCTAAAAAAGTTGTAAAACGAAAGAACTGGATTAGAAAAGGCAGATAATAAAAAGAAAACTATTTGAAAATATAGTAGATATAACAAAATTTTATATAAATAATTTATAAATAACATAACTTTTATCTAATTTAAATTATATATTATATATATCAGATATATACTAGATATAACAACATTTTATATTAATAATTTATAAATAACATATATTTTATTTCATTTAAATTATATATTATAGTAATATTTACATAGTTGTTTTAAATAGTCAATTTTATAGTGACCCCATCAGATATACCTCCAGATAAAATATGTTTTTTATCATCTTAATAATTGAGACTTATTTGATTTACAATTTCTGTATAAAGTTCATGACCCGTTATTTACCATAAAATGTTTCGATTCTTAATATATTCAAAATAGTCATTAAATGTAATTTTTCTAACTATATTACCCTTGACCTTTTTAACAACTTTATCTCTACATTTATCAGATGTAACTAAGCGAACGTCTCTTCTTTTTTCTACATTTTCCATAGTTTTCCCATAAAATGCGTTATTCATGCGCTTATAGAAATTTTTTTCGAGTTCATTGTTTGTCATCGTTTGTTTTTCAGTATTTTAATTAATATAAGATTTGCACATGCATTTTGACAACAGTGTTTTTGGAAGTTATGGTGGAAGCGACACTGACTAAATACTTACACTCTACTCCAGTCAAAATCATCAAATCTAACAGTGCAAATACTATTTTTTTATTGTTTTTGAGTCTTATTTCTTTGTCTTTTCATTTCTTTCTATGAACTGCACTAAAAGTTAAAAAAAATTGAAAAAAAAAAAACAGTATTTTAGATGTTATGGTGGAAGCGACACCGAGAAAACAACTGAATGAATAAAATTTCATTTAATTTAAAAAAATAAAATTCTTCCAAAGTATATAAAATTATTGTTGTTTTTTACTTCTTTTGGTTCGACACTCAACCTTCGTGTCGTATACAAATCGACACCTAGCCACAGCGCCGCGCTCGGTTTGATTTGATCGAGTGAGCGGCCTCTGCCGGATTTCTCTTTCTATTGGCTTTATGGTCGAATTGAGGGATTAGTGTTGAGCTCTTCTTATTATATAGGGACAATTCGACAGCCCACCTACTCTCCACTGCTGATCGTGGCGTTGGCGACAAAGGGTTGGACAAAATCTCGTTTGTCGGCTGCAGAACAAACATTTTAATTTACTTTCTACGCTATTACACACACACGAATCCCCTACCTTTCTTGCCCAAGTCACTTATTTCGGCGGTTCCTTGCCTCTGCCTTCCCTCTTGAGTCTTCCCAAAATGGTCCTACGGAGCTCTAGCTTTGAAAATCGACGGCCTCGGTTTATACCGAGTGCCGGGCTTTCCTCTGGATCCGGGACACACTTTATTTTTCACTCCGACAATCAAGCCTCGTATAGTTCGCAAGACAAACACTTTTATAATTTGGATTTTACTATCCTCGACTGAAATGGCTGATCGACTGTGACGATCGGTTTCTGCGGTCGACTATTTTGTTTTTTCCACTATTTTAAACCATTTTTGACCGGATATGGCGGGTTGGAGTTACCCCTCCTGGGAGCCGCTAGCTAGCCGGGGCACTCTTTCGTATCCGGTTGGAGTAGAGGGGATTATAACAACTGGGTCTGCATACATCACTATAAACTGCGTTCTCTTGGAAAGTATCAGTATTCTTTGTTGGGTTGGCCCTCCTATGTTTGCCATGATTCGTGCCAACGCCGTGTGGACTCGCGATGCCTTTACCACGGATGCTCCAACGCTAGCCGTGTAGTATATCACCCGTAGTTTTGGCTACAACAAATACTACAATATCGTCCGCATAGCCCACTATGCGCACTCTCCTCTTGGGACTGGGAGGCGCAGGACAACATCATAAAGAATATATCATAGAAGAGACCCCAGAACCGGTCCCTGGTAGACTCCAGTCGTGACTTTATAGGTCTTTATTCCTTCATCTGTGTCATAGATTAGCACTCTGTCCGAGAGATAACTTTTGGTGACACACCAGAGGTATTTCGGTGCCTGTAAGCACATCCTGTTATGTGGCCAATTGGCTGAGTTGAACGCATTTTTAATGTCGAAAGTTTGCCTCCTTTGCAACATTTCTAACTTCTAAGATGGTGTTGCGTATCCAATGTTCTTGGATTCGGGTTCTTTTAATATTTTTATATGTTCTTCTTCTTTTAATAATGAGTTATTAATTTTTCCATCTTTAGCCAAAAGATTAGATTTAGATCGCTCTCTTTGGATTAATTTTCATCAATAATAATTTCATCGAAAAAACTTATAATTTTTGAACTGATTTCAGAAGAAGCTGGAATTCCATATAGGTGGTGGCATGTTTAACTCAAACTCTTCCTAAATGTAGGCTCTTGATCTATTCCAGATAAAATTTCATTTACACTGTCCATTTCCATATCGTTCGTTAATTCCGGATGGACGTCAATTGTCAACAACCTTGAACCCTATTGATCAATAAAAAAAGTTATGCTGCAGGAATTTTGTCAGCAATAGGACATTTACGCGTTCTATTCTTTGCAACACCGTATTCGGATTTTGAAACAATAAACAATTTATTTCCCATTCTGCTTCTTGATATTTATGTGGATGCTTCAATGTAGCGCAATTTTCTTCAAAAAGACTATTTTCCTACGCATTGTTGATTTTCCAACAATCGGAATATGTATATTGTATAACATAGCATTTAGTTGGCAATTTAGTTTTAATTAAAATTAATTTTGTTTTTATAGAAAAACATTAATATTTAATTTTGATATCTCAACGTTAACTTCACATATCACTGTCAATAAACATGTAACGGACTTTGTTTACATATATATTTTTCTGACCTTTGACTATGAATAATTGGACTTTATGAGTATGAACTGCAGAAAGTTAATGATGAAAATGCGTATCTTGTTGAAAAAGTATTGAAACGTAAAAGCAGTAAGTTATTTGTTACATGGTTAAGGATTTAGAAATATTTATAACTCGTGGATTATTAAAAGTAAATTATTAAAATAGAGAATTTTAAATATTAACATTCACGATAATTGCGGTAGCACGAAGACTTAGTTGTTCTAAAAAAGTTGTAAAACGAAAGAACTGGATTAGAAAAGGCAGATAATAAAAAGAAAACTATTTGAAAATATAGTAGATATAACAAAATTTTATATAAATAATTTATAAATAACATATCTTTTATCTAATTTAAATTATATATTATATATATCAGATATATACTAGATATAACAACATTTTATATTAATAATTTATAAATAACATATATTTTATTTCATTTAAATTATATATTATAGTAATATTTACATAGTTGTTTTAAATAGTCAATTTATAGTGACCCCATCAGATATACCTCCAGATAAAATATGTTTTTTATCATCTTAATAATTGAGACTTATTTGATTTACAATTTCTGTATAAAGTTCATGACCCGTTATTTACCATAAAATGTTTCGATTCTTAATATATTCAAAATAGTCATTAAATGTAATTTTTCTAACTATATTACCCTTGACCTTTTTAACAACTTTATCTCTACATTTATCAGATGTAACTAAGCGAACGTCTCTTCTTTTTTCTACATTTTCCATAGTTTTCCCATAAAATGCGTTATTCATGCGCTTATAGAAATTTTTTTCGAGTTCATTGTTTGTCATCGTTTGTTTTTCAGTATTTTAATTAATATAAGATTTGCACATGCATTTTGACAACAGTGTTTTTGGAAGTTATGGTGGAAGCGACACTGACTAAATACTTACACTCTACTCCAGTCAAAATCATCAAATCTAACAGTGCAAATACTATTTTTTTATTGTTTTTGAGTCTTATTTCTTTGTCTTTTCATTTCTTTCTATGAACTGCACTAAAAGTTAAAAAAAATTGAAAAAAAAAAAACAGTATTTTAGATGTTATGGTGGAAGCGACACCGAGAAAACAACTGAATTGAACAATTGGCCCAATATTCATAATAAATTTCATTTAATTTAAAAAAATAAAATTCTTCCAAAGTATATAAAATTATTGTTGTTTTTTACTTCTTTTGGTTCGACACTCAACCTTCGTGTCGTATACAAATCGACACCCAGCCACAGCGCCGCGCTCGGTTTGATTTGATCGAGTGAGCGGCCTCTGCCGGATTTCTCTTTCTATTGGCTTTATGGTCGAATTGAGGGATTAGTGTTGAGCTCTTCTTATTATATAGGGACAATTCGACAGCCCACCTACTCTCCACTGCTGATCGTGGCGTTGGCGACAAAGGGTTGGACAAAATCTCGTTTGTCGGCTGCAGAACAAACATTTTAATTTACTTTCTACGCTATTACACACACACGAATCCCCTACCTTTCTTGCCCAAGTCACTTATTTCGGCGGTTCCTTGCCTCTGCCTTCCCTCTTGAGTCTTCCCAAAATGGTCCTACGGAGCTCTAGCTTTGAAAATCGACGGCCTCGGTTTATACCGAGTGCCGGGCTTTCCTCTGGATCCGGGACACACTTTATTTTTCACTCCGACAATCAAGCCTCGTATAGTTCGCAAGACAAACACTTTTATAATTTGGATTTTACTATCCTCGACTGAAATGGCTGATCGACTGTGACGATCGGTTTCTGCGGTCGACTATTTTGTTTTTTCCACTATTTTAAACCATTTTTGACCGGATATGGCGGGTTGGAGTTACCCCTCCTGGGAGCCGCTAGCTAGCCGGGGCACTCTTTCGTATCCGGTTGGAGTAGAGGGGATTATAACAACTGGGTCTGCATACATCACTATAAACTGCGTTCTCTTGGAAAGTATCAGTATTCTTTGTTGGGTTGGCCCTCCTATGTTTGCCATGATTCGTGCCAACGCCGTGTGGACTCGCGATGCCTTTACCACGGATGCTCCAACGCTAGCCGTGTAGTATATCACCCGTAGTTTTGGCTACAACAAATACTACAATATCGTCCGCATAGCCCACTATGCGCACTCTCCTCTTGGGACTGGGAGGCGCAGGACAACATCATAAAGAATATATCATAGAAGAGACCCCAGAACCGGTCCCTGGTAGACTCCAGTCGTGACTTTATAGGTCTTTATTCCTTCATCTGTGTCATAGATTAGCACTCTGTCCGAGAGATAACTTTTGGTGACACACCAGAGGTATTTCGGTGCCTGTAAGCACATCCATGTTATGTGGCCAATTGGCTGAGTTGAACGCATTTTTAATGTCGAAAGTTTGCCTCCTTTGCAACATTTCTAACTTCTAAGATGGTGTTGCGTATCCAATGTTCTTGGATTCGGGTTCTTTTAATATTTTTATATGTTCTTCTTCTTTTAATAATGAGTTATTAATTTTTCCATCTTTAGCCAAAAGATTAGATTTAGATCGCTCTCTTTGGATTAATTTTCATCAATAATAATTTCATCGAAAAACTTATAATTTTTGAACTGATTTCAGAAGAAGCTGGAATTCCATATAGGTGGTGGCATGTTTAACTCAAACTCTTCCTAAATGTAGGCTCTTGATCTATTCCAGATAAAATTTCATTTACACTGTCCATTTCCATATCGTTCGTTAATTCCGGATGGACGTCAATTGTCAACAACCTTGAACCCTATTGATCAATAAAAAAAGTTATGCTGCAGGAATTTTGTCAGCAATAGGACATTTACGCGTTCTATTCTTTGCAACACCGTATTCGGATTTTGAAACAATAAACAATTTATTTCCCATTCTGCTTCTTGATATTTATGTGGATGCTTCAATGTAGCGCAATTTTCTTCAAAAAGACTATTTTCCTACGCATTGTTGATTTTCCAACAATCGGAATATGTATATTGTATAACATAGCATTTAGTTGGCAATTTAGTTTTAATTAAAATTAATTTTGTTTTTATAGAAAAACATTAATATTTAATTTTGATATCTCAACGTTAACTTCACATATCACTGTCAATAAACATGTAACGGACTTTGTTTACATATATATTTTTCTGACCTTTGACTATGAATAATTGGACTTTATGAGTATGAACTGCAGAAAGTTAATGATGAAAATGCGTATCTTGTTGAAAAAGTATTGAAACGTAAAAGCAGTAAGTTATTTGTTACATGGTTAGGATTTAGAAATATTTATAACTCGTGGATTATTAAAAGTAAATTATTAAAATAGAGAATTTTAAATATTAACATTCACGATAATTGCGGTAGCAACGAAGACTTAGTTGTTCTAAAAAAGTTGTAAAACGAAAGAACTGGATTAGAAAAGGCAGATAATAAAAAGAAAACTATTTGAAAATAAGGTAGATATAACAAAATTTTATATAAATAATTTATAAATAACATATCTTTTATCTAATTTAAATTATATATTATATATATCAGATATATACTAGATATAACAACATTTTATATTAATAATTTATAAAAAAAAAATATATTTTATTTCATTTAAATTATATATTATAGTAATATTTACATAGTTGTTTTAAATAGTCAATTTTATAGTGACCCCATCAGATATACCTCCAGATAAAATATGTTTTTTATCATCTTAATAATTGAGACTTATTTGATTTACAATTTCTGTATAAAGTTCATGACCCGTTATTTACCATAAAATGTTTCGATTCTTAATATATTCAAAATAGTCATTAAATGTAATTTTTCTAACTATATTACCCTTGACCTTTTTAACAACTTTATCTCTACATTTATCAGATGTAACTAAGCGAACGTCTCTTCTTTTTTCTACATTTTCCATAGTTTTCCCATAAAATGCGTTATTCATGCGCTTATAGAAATTTTTTTCGAGTTCATTGTTTGTCATCGTTTGTTTTTCAGTATTTTAATTAATATAAGATTTGCACATGCATTTTGACAACAGTGTTTTTGGAAGTTATGGTGGAAGCGACACTGACTAAATACTTACACTCTACTCCAGTCAAAATCATCAAATCTAACAGTGCAAATACTATTTTTTTATTGTTTTTGAGTCTTATTTCTTTGTCTTTTCATTTCTTTCTATGAACTGCACTAAAAGTTAAAAAAAAAAAAATTGAAAAAAAAACACAGTATTTTAGATGTTATGGTGGAAGCGACACCGAGAAAACAACTGAATGAATAAAATTTCATTTAATTTAAAAAAATAAAATTCTTCCAAAGTATATAAAATTATTGTTGTTTTTTACTTCTTTTGGTTCGACACTCAACCTTCGTGTCGTATACAAATCGACACCCAGCCACAGCGCCGCGCTCGGTTTGATTTGATCGAGTGAGCGGCCTCTTCCGGATTTCTCTTTCTATTGGCTTTATGGTCGAATTGAGGGATTAGTGTTGAGCTCTTCTTATTATATAGGGACAATTCGACAGCCCACCTACTCTCCACTGCTGATCGTGGCGTTGGCGACAAAGGGTTGGACAAAATCTCGTTTGTCGGCTGCAGAACAAACATTTTAATTTACTTTCTACGCTATTACACACACACGAATCCCCTACCTTTCTTGCCCAAGTCACTTATTTCGGCGGTTCCTTGCCTCTGCCTTCCCTCTTGAGCAGAGGTCTCGATTACCCGGGTAACCCGGGTTACTCGAATACCCGGGTAATACCCGGGTAATGCCATACTAGCAATACCCGGGTATGGCATTACCCGGGTAATAGCAATACCCGGGTATTAGCTATTACCCGGGTATTGGCTATTACCCGGGTATTGGCTATTACCCGGGTATTGGCTATTACCCGGGTAATGCTACCCGGCCTTTCATTACCCGGGTAGCAGGCAAAGGCCGATATAAGCCTTTCGAAGCGAAACGACGCACATCGTTCGGTCTTTCAAGCGACGGAGCAGGTAGCGGGGGTTGGTTTTGAAGCAGAGTGCGTCGATTGTTGATGTTGTTGTTTTTTGTTCGTTTTTTGTTTTGATGACCCTTCGATATGTTATGCTTTGCATGAAATGCCTTACATATAAATATTAGAATGTGTAGGAATTAATTTCGCAATGATTAATGTAAAGAAGAAATCGATATTTGTTTAATATAATTTCTTTATAAAATATTTTAATAAATGAATTTATAAATAAATTATAAAAACATTTAAAAAAAATATGAATTAAAATCCAATTTATAAAAATATATAAAATATATTTTTTTTTAATTTTATAAAACTACAGTAGAATTCGGTTATAGCGACCGCCAAGGGACCGAAATTATACGTCGTTATAACCGAACGTCGTTGTATCCAAATAAGTGTGCGCATGTACAAACTATTAAGAACCAAACTTGCTTTGAAAATCCGTCGTTATAAACGGATGGTTGTTATAACCGAGGTCGCTATAAATGAATTCTACTGTATTTTCTAAAGGAACATTTTTATAAAAAAATAATGTTATAAACTTTTTTTATAAATTTGTTTATTCATTTAAAAAAAAAATATATATATATATTAAATATCAATATGTTCATTGCATTAATCATTTGCAGATTGACAAATTAATTCCTACACATTCATACACACGCACTTCAAATGCGCGTATTAGTCTACGTAGCCAAATGCGCAGATTCTAATATTTATATGTAAGGCATTTCATGCAAAGCATAACATATCGAAGGGTCATCAAAACAAACAAAAAACAACAACATCAACAACATCAATCGACGCACTCTGCTTCAAAACCTATGCATCTTTTCGCATCAAACACACGAAGATGCGCGAAGGCAAACACACAACGCATCAAATGGTCATCAAAACAAAAAACGAACAAAAAACAACAACATCAACAATCGACGCACTCTGCTTCAAAACCAACCCCCGCTACCTGCTCCGTCGCTTGAAAGACCGAACGATGTGCGTCGTTTCGCTTCGAAAGGCTTATATCGGCCTTTGCCTGCTACCCGGGTAATGAAAGGCCGGGTAGCATTACCCGGGTATTGGCTATTACCCGGGTATTAGCTATTACCCGGGTATTGGCTATTACGGGTATTGCTATTACCCGGGTAATGCCATACCCGGGTATTACCCGGGTATCCGGGCGTCCGGGTACCCGGGTACCCGGGTAATGCTAGCTACCCGGGTAGAAATCGAGAGCCCTACTCTTGAGTCTTCCCAAAATGGTCCTACGGAGCTCTAGCTTTGAAAATCGACGGCCTCGGTTTATACCGAGTGTCGGACTTTCCTCTGTATACGGGACACACTTTATTTTTCACTCCGACAATCAAGCCTCGTATAGTTCGCAAGACAAACACTTTTATAATTTGGTTTTTACTATCCTCGACTGAAATGGCTGATCGACTGTGACGATCGGTTTCTGCGGTCGACTATTTTGTTTTTTCCACTATTTTAAACCATTTTTGACCGGATATGGCGGGTTGGAGTTACCCCTCCTGGGAGCCGCTAGCTAGCCGGGGCACTCTTCCGTATCCGGTTGGAGTAGAGGGGATTATAACAACTGGGTCTGCATACATCACTATAAACTGCATTCTCTTGGAAAGTATCAGTATTCTTTGTTGGGTTGGCCCTCCTATGTTTGCCATGATTCGTGCCAACGCCGTGTGGACTCGCGATGCCTTTACCACGGATGCTCCAACGCTAGCCGTGTAGTATATCACCCGTAGTTTTGGCTACAACAAATACTACAATATCGTCCGCATAGCCCACTATGCGCACTCTCCTCTTGGGACTGGGAGGCGCAGGACAACATCATAAAGAATATATCATAGAAGAGACCCCAGAACCGGTCCCTGGTAGACTCCAGTCGTGACTTTATAGGTCTTTATTCCTTCATCTGTGTCATAGATTAGCACTCTGTCCGAGAGATAACTTTTGGTGACGCACCAGAGGTATTTCGGTGCCTGTAAGCACATCCATGTTATGTGGCCAATTGGCTGAGTTGAACGCATTTTTAATGTCGAAAGTTTGCCTCCTTTGCAACATTTCTAACTTCTAAGATGGTGTTGCGTATCCAATGTTCTTGGATTCGGGTTCTTTTAATATTTTTATATGTTCTTCTTCTTTTAATAATGAGTTATTAATTTTTCCATCTTTAGCCAAAAGATTAGATTTAGATCGCTCTCTTTGGATTAATTTTCATCAATAATAATTTCATCGAAAAAACTTATAATTTTTGAACTGATTTCAGAAGAAGCTGGAATTCCATATAGGTGGTGGCATGTTTAACTCAAACTCTTCCTAAATGTAGGCTCTTGATCTATTCCAGATAAAATTTCATTTACACTGTCCATTTCCATATCGTTCGTTAATTCCGGATGGACGTCAATTGTCAACAACCTTGAACCCTATTGATCAATAAAAAAAGTTATGCTGCAGGAATTTTGTCAGCAATAGGACATTTACGCGTTCTATTCTTTGCAACACCGTATTCGGATTTTGAAACAATAAACAATTTATTTCCCATTCTGCTTCTTGATATTTATGTGGATGCTTCAATGTAGCGCAATTTTCTTCAAAAAGACTATTTTCCTACGCATTGTTGATTTTCCAACAATCGGAATATGTATATTGTATAACATAGCATTTAGTTGGCAATTTAGTTTTAATTAAAATTAATTTTGTTTTTATAGAAAAACATTAATATTTAATTTTGATATCTCAACGTTAACTTCACATATCACTGTCAATAAACATGTAACGGACTTTGTTTACATATATATTTTTCTGACCTTTGACTATGAATAATTGGACTTTATGAGTATGAACTGCAGAAAGTTAATGATGAAAATGCGTATCTTGTTGAAAAAGTATTGAAACGTAAAAGCAGTAAGTTATTTGTTACATGGTTAGGATTTAGAAATATTTATAACTCGTGGATTATTAAAAGTAAATTATTAAAATAGAGAATTTTAAATATTAACATTCACGATAATTGCGGTAGCAACGAAGACTTAGTTGTTCTAAAAAAGTTGTAAAACGAAAGAACTGGATTAGAAAAGGCAGATAATAAAAGAAAACTATTTGAAAATATAGTAGATATAACAAAATTTTATATAAATAATTTATAAATAACATAACTTTTATCTAATTTAAATTATATATTATATATATCAGATATATACTAGATATAACAACATTTTATATTAATAATTTATAAATAACATATATTTTATTTCATTTAAATTATATATTATAGTAATATTTACATTGTTGTTTTAAATAGTCAATTTTATAGTGACCCCATCAGATATACCTCCAGATAAAATATGTTTTTTATCATCTTAATAATTGAGACTTATTTGATTTACAATTTCTGTATAAAGTTCATGACCCGTTATTTACCATAAAATGTTTCGATTCTTAATATATTCAAAATAGTCATTAAATGTAATTTTTCTAACTATATTACCCTTGACCTTTTTAACAACTTTATCTCTACATTTATCAGATGTAACTAAGCGAACGTCTCTTCTTTTTTCTACATTTTCCATAGTTTTCCCATAAAATGCGTTATTCATGCGCTTATAGAAATTTTTTTCGAGTTCATTGTTTGTCATCGTTTGTTTTTCAGTATTTTAATTAATATAAGATTTGCACATGCATTTTGTTTGAATGTTAATACCAGATGTGTTTTCTTCAAAATCAAACCGTGATTAAAAGCAAGTTGTAAATTTTTTGAATTAGTTAAATATCTCTTTTTTCTATGGAAATCAGCAATTAACTTTTTCCCTTTTCCATCAATAGGTATTTTGTTCTCAGGACAAAATGGAAGATAGTTATGAGCAACCAGCCGCTTGTTTTGCCGTCGGCACAAAGTCGTTTGTTGTTAGGGCTGTGGGGATAGCGAAATCAAAACGAAGACAAAACGGCAGAAAGGAAAATATGGCGTTGGTTTAAATAAAGCAAAACTGAAAAAGTTTGATACTGCAACTGCAACTGATACTGCCTGCAACGAATTGCTAAGATATTCGAACGCGAGCCCGAGCTCAATTCGCCGCCGCCACTCAAGTGTCTAGCGTTAGAAGAGTAGATTTAGTAGACCAATACATACATCTTCGTCACTGCCACCGTTGTCTAACAACTGTCTAACATTTTTTAAACCAATAGTGGTTAATAAAGTTTTGCTCGCGAGTTAACAATTACGTGTGCTTATTTTGATCATATGTGCAAGTTTTTGGGATTATTTATATAAACCCGTAGGCATAATTAACTTATCTTGTATGGTTTGAGACACGTAAGCGGACATCCAGAATGATACAGTTGGATAACCAGGCCACCATCTGGTTGACTACTTTAAGAGCAGAAGTGCGAAATACAATCAAAGCATTCTGGCTTTTTTCTTCTTTCTGTTTCTTTCTTTCTATCACATTTTTCTTTTAATATTTTAATGTTAATTATATATAAACAAAATACGCTGATCACGATGGTACATTCAGTTTTTCTCAAGAATATAGAAATATCTTAAATATTGAGGTTAAAAATTGGGTTATTTTGCCAAAAACTCGAATTTGACAGATAACAAATATTTTCATTTTTGAAGCAAGCTTTCATTGTAACTCAAAAATTTTGCTTCAAGCGAAGCATGCGGGGCTTTGATTGTATTCATCCCTGTACTTTTGGGCCACAATGGCGTATCGGTGCCAATCGAACGTCATCTCATTAGTGGGGAGTTTATGTAATACCATGGTAGTTATTTAAGTCAAATTTTATATAGATTTAATAAATGATGTGTTAACAAAGTTCGTAATTGAACATTTTAAGGCGACTATAACATCAACCCCACTATTGGAAAGAATTGATATCAATCAGATGTAGGGAGAAGAAATTGTGAAGAAGAAATTGAAGGAGAAGAAAAGGTGGAGAATGAGGTCTGGAAAGGGGCTCGCTTGGATGTTGGGTTACACTGGGAAGGTGATGAGCCTTTGAGTCACTTTCACCAGCAGAAAATAATCCAGTACAGTTTGCACCAATTCATATCCAAGGTGCAAGAACTATATGCAGGCAAATCAATCTCCATTCGTCCACTGATCATCGGAGCAAGATTCGCGTGGTGCACTGAAAACAAACACCTGGCGTAGAATATCGGTCTCAACCGAGACGGTGTAAGTCGGAGAGTGATAGCAGTGCTTAGCGGCGGATGGAAGAGCCATGCAAGATTCATGCACTGGGTTTGGAGGTGAGAAGAGAAGAAGCTACAGCTGCCAAACACCACAGCTGAAACCAAGACTTTGTTGGAGAATCGCCACAATGGCGTATCGGTACCAATCGAACGTCATCTCATTAGTGGGGAGTTTATGTAATACCATGGTAGTTATTTAAGTCAAATTTTAAATAGATTTAATAAATGATGTGTTAACAAAGTTCGTAATTGAACATTTTAAGGCGACTATAACATCAACCCCACTATTGGAAAGCATTGATATCAATCAGATGTAGGGAGAAGAAATTGTGAACAATCCATGTTATTATATAACACCCGAGAAATCTGCTCATGATATAACTGATGTAGATGACTTAGTGAATGCTTCATGGTAGTCTTATTATATCAGCAGTAATTAAAAATTATGAGACTACTTGACATATGTCTGATAGAGAGGATAGTGACAGCAGGAGGAGGTTATGCAGAGGAACCTCTCGACCTGAGAATGACCAGTGAGATGGTCGAGGAACTGGACCGTGACGATAGCGACATCCTAGAGTTGAACGGGGGCGAGGCGGTCCTAGAAGATGTGTTCCAGGTGGAGAATGAGGTCTGGAAAGGGGCTCGCTTGGATGTTGGGTTACACTGGGAAGGTGATGAGCCTTTGAGTCACTTTCACCAGCAGTAAATAATCCAGTACAGTTCGCACCAATTCATATCCAAGGTGCAAGAACTATATGCAGGCAAATCAATCTCCATTCATCCACTGATCATCGGAGCAAGATTCGCGTGGTGCACTGAAAACAAACACCTGGCGTAGAATATAGGTCTCATCCGAGACGGTGTAAGTCGGAGAGTGACAGCAGTGCTTAGCGGCGGATGGAAGAGCCATGCAAGATTCATGCACTGGGTTTGGAGGTGAGAAGAGAAGAAGCTACAGCTGCCAAACACCACAGCTGAAACCAAGACTTTGTTGGAGAATCGCCACAATGGCGTATCGGTACCAATCGAACGTCATCTCATTAGTGGAGAGTTTATGTAATACCATGGTAGTTATTTAAGTCAAATTTTATATAGATTTAATAAATGATGTGTTAACAAAGTTCGTAATTGAACATTTTAAGGCGACTATAACATCAACCCCACTATTGGAAAGCATTGATATCAATCAGATGTAGGGAGAAGAAATTGTGAACAATCCATGTTATTATATAACACCCGAGAAATCTGCTCATGATATATCTGATGTAGATGACTTAGTGAATGCTTCATGGTAGTCTTATTATATCAGCAGTAATTAAAAATTATGAGACTACTAGACATATGTCTGATAGAGAGGATAGTGACAGCAGGAGGAGGTTATGCAGAGGAACCTCTCGACCTGAGAATGCCCAGTGAGATGGTCGAGGAACTGGACCGTGACGATAGCGACATCCTAGAGTTGAACGGGGGCGAGGCGGTCCTAGAAGATGTGTTCCAGGTGGAGAATGAGGTCTGGAAAGGGGCTCGCTTGGATGTTGGGTTACACTGGGAAGGTGATGAGCCTTTGAGTCACTTTCACCAGCAGAAAATAATCCAGTACAGTTCGCACCAATTCATATCCAAGGTGCAAGAACTATATGCAGGCAAATCAATCTCCATTCGTCCACTGATCATCGGAGCAAGATTCGCGTGGTGCACTGAAAACAAACACCTGGCGTAGAATATCGGTCTCAACCGAGACGGTGTAAGTCGGAGAGTGACAGCAGTGCTTAGCGGCGGATGGAAGAGCCATGCAAGATTCATGCACTGGGTTTGGAGGTGAGAAGAGAAGAAGCTACAGCTGCCAAACACCACAGCTGAAACCAAGACTTTGTTGGAGAATCGCCACAATGGCGTATCGGTACCAATCGAACGTCATCTCATTAGTGGAGAGTTTATGTAATACCATGGTAGTTATTTAAGTCAAATTTTATATAGATTTAATAAATGATGTGTTAACAAAGTTCGTAATTGAACATTTTAAGGCGACTATAACATCAACCCCACTATTGGAAAGCATTGATATCAATCAGATGTAGGGAGAAGAAATTGTGAACAATCCATGTTATTATATAACACCCGAGAAATCTGCTCATGATATAACTGATGTAGATGACTTAGTGAATGCTTCATGGTAGTCTTATTATATCAGCAGTAATTAAAAATTATGAGACTACTAGACATATGTCTGATAGAGAGGATAGTGACAGCAGGAGGAGATTATGCAGAGGAGCCTCTCGACCTGAGAATGCCCAGTGAGATGGTCGAGGAACAGGACCGTGACGATCGCGACATCCTAGAGTTGAACGGGGGCGAGGCAGTCCTAGAAGATGTGTTCCAGGAGGTGAGTGAGGTCTGGAAAGGGGCTCGCTTGGTCCCCGGGCAACAAACGTACAGCATCGCCGGGTGTCCTTCCTGAAATTAACTAAGGTGTGGCCTGAATTTTCGGTGGAGTATATAGGTGGAGGAAATAATTAGTTACTAAATTAAGTCAAAAATCAATCAAATACCTACCTTTAAGACCTGGGAGGCCAACTCGATCTCGACTAACATTGTTACCACCGTAGTTAACAGAGTCTACTAAACTGTAAATAGTAATTAGTAGGGGTCTCGATTACCCGGGCATCGAGTAACCCGGGCTACCCGGGTAGCTCGAATACCCGGGCAATACCCGGGTAGTACCTTCACGGTATCGAATGAACCGACGCTGTGTCGAAACAACAGTCACTGTGTCGCATCAACCGTCACTTTCGACACATCTTCGGGTGTTGCAGCGAAACGACGCACATCGTTAGGACTTTCATGCGAAGGAGCAGGTAGCGGGCGATTGCTTTGAGGCAGAGTGCGTCGTTTGTTCTTGTTTTTTGTTTGTTGTTTGTTTTGATGACTATTTGATGTGTTATGCTTTGCATGAAATTCATATAAAAATTAGAATCTGCGCATTTGAAGTGCGTGTATATGAATGTGTAGGAATTCATTTCGCAATCTGCATTGATTAATGTAATGAAGTAATTGATATTTGTTATTGATGTTATTTTTTTTTAATTTATAAACAAATTATGAAATTATGAAATAAAATTATTTTATAAAACAAAATTTAACTTTAAAAATTTAAAAATTGAATTTTCTAAAGAAACATTATTTATAAAGTAGTTTAAGAGTCCTGGCCAAATCGGTATTTTCTTCCATACGTTTACTTAGAGTTGAGTGGACGTGAAGGGCCATTAGTAGAAGGACAGAAGTATTGCAGATATCGAAACATGTGTAGGCAATGTCAGTACCTCTAAATATTTAACCTCTTCTAAATTAAGAATATACATTAAAATAAATTCTACAAGATTAAGAAATAACTTACCAAAAGAGATTAAAACCATTTGAGGCTTCAATGGGTTCTCTTCCTAAATTTTGATACTTGGGCCTCTTCCCCAATATATCCTCCATTTCTTCCATGTACTGGGCAGTGGATGGAGCTAATACCGTTTCCTTCGAGTTGTCTTTTGAAGACTTATATATTTCCAAAAGAGTTCTGTGCTCTAAGTTGGTGCTTATGTCTTTATTCTAAAATAAAAAAGTTATTAAACGCATTTAAAATATATGAAATACTTACCGTATATCCTTGAAAGACCACGTTGGAAGATACGTTTGCATATGTATTTTTTTTTCCTAGAATAGCTAAACTCTTCTTTTCTTAAGGACAACACAGTTTCCCCCTTTGTCCAATTTAGCGCTAACTAAATACTTACTTTACGTACTTCAATTTCACCGTGTTTGGACAGTTGGTGTGTCGTGGATCAGTGGCTAAGTGCGAAGCCTAAATTTACCATTCTTGGAAAATTTATTCCATAATAATTGAAAATTTTCTGGAGATAAATAAGTAGCTCATTTTTCTAAACTAGATTTTAAAAATAGTTGTTTTACATTAATATAGTTTTATTTGTGCGCAGAAAACTGCATGGTAAATTTTCTAACTATATTATACCCTTAACTTTTTTAACAACTTTATCGCTACATTCATCAGATGTAACTAAGCGAACATCTCTTATTTTTCCTACATTTTCCGTAGTTTTACCATAAACTGCGTTGTTCATGAGGTTATAGAAATTTTTTTCATTATTTGCCATCGTTCGCTTTTCAGTATTTAAATTAATGTGACATTTTAACCAAGCGCTTTGCTTAATACATTTAAGTCCTGGGAGGACATAGTTAGTAGCTTAGTAGCCCATTGAATTTCGTAGTTTAAGAGCCCTGTGAGGCAAAATCGGTCCTTTCTTCCAAACGTTTTTTTGCAACGAGTAGAGTTGAGTGAACGTGATGGGCCAGTAGTCGAAGGACTGGATATTGCAGATATCGAAATAGGTATAGGCGATGTCAGTTCGTCTAAATATTTAACATCTTCTTAATTAAGAATATACATTAAAATAAATTTTTTTAAGTTTTAACTTACCAAAAGAGATTGGAACCATGTGAAGTTCCGGTTTCGAAGCTACAAAGAGTTCTCTTCCTACGTTGGTATTGTGGACATTTGAAACTATGTGCCTCTTCCCAAATATCTCCTCAATTTTTTGCATGCACGGGGCAGTGGATGGAGCTGATCTTGTTATCTTCGAGTTGTCTTTTGCAGACTTATACGCCAGCCAAAGAATTCTCATCCTGCAATCTAAGTTGGCGTTTTTTGTGTTTTGTATTCTAAAATAAGAACTTTTGTATACGTATGTTTCCAATTTTGCGCTTACAATTAAAAATTAAATTATATTTCTTTATAATTATTTATTTACGTTTCTTCGTGTTCCTATAGATTGAAGCTTCATATCCCTCATCTTTTAATCTTTCATCTTCTGCCGTTTTGTTTTATTTTTAAACGTTTTTTGTTTTTAAACGTCACTTTGTAGCGACCAAAGCCAATTTTATTTATTTCAATAATATCATCAAAATTTAATTTATTTAACAGTTTCCCCACTCTGAGAGCATTGATGGTGACAGGATGTTGACCATATAGGGTCCCATATGAGACGTATCGTATTTGAAAATAGATTCTTTCTTTTATGTATCTATCTTGCTAAGAAAAAATGAGAACACAGATATCCCATCAATCCCATTTAGAATATATGGAATATCCTTGAAAAAAGGAACAGGACTCATCAATTTATCCCGATAAAGAATGGGCAAAAATCGAACCAAGGTAAAGACATTATTAAAATTAATGGCAACCGAAAAAAAATAACTAAAATAATTTGTTATTTTTGATATTTTATATTTTTTTATATTTTTAACAAATTTCATTATTGGTATTATTGATATATTTAGTGGAATTAAATTTGAGACTTTTTTCAATTTAAGGGCTATATTGTATTAGAGAAAAATGTTTAATAGATAAGTCTGCATTTAAATTTATTGGAGTTCTTACTAGTTCTTTAGATTCTTAAGTTCTTACTAAACTGTACGAAGACTACTGTATATAGCACACTATGATAGTTAAGTTGGTCCCCCCTCACACTGCGTCGTTCGTAAAGATCCCTTTACCCTATGTGCCTCTAGTTCGTAAGATATTGTTTGTCCCTTTCTCACACATTAGTCATAAGACATAGTTAATTTTGTGACGAATACAGAATAAATCGTACAGTTAAAGTGAGAGATGTGTTTTATTTTTTCTTCCTACAATAAAGCAATAATCTAAAAGATAGAGGATTCGAACTAATTTACATCGACGGAGCAGTTAAGGATGGTATCACCGCAGCTGCATTTGTACATGAAAACACAAAACACAACTACACAAAAAAACTACTACTACTACTGTGGAACTAAATCTCTGGAAGAATTCAAGAAGCCCTGAGTTTACTATCTGGGTGGTGTCTCTCAGCGGCCTAAGCGCCAACCCAGGTAAGACGGACCTTATGTTGTTCACCAAACGGTATAAAGTGCCCCAATTCCAGCTCCCACTACTCAACGGGGTAGAACTGAAGCTCTCCAATCGCTTGAAATATCTCGGCCTAATCGTAGACCGAAAGTTGAGGTGGAACGCGAACATCTGCGAGAGGGCCAAGAAGGCGCTGTGTGCCCTGCTGTAAACGAGCAGTAGTTAACAGATGGGGTAACAGATGGGGGATCAACCCTAAAGTCTTATCCTGGCTATATACAGCAGTTGTGGAGCCTATCCTACTCTATGGAGCAATCGTTTGGGACACCGCAAACAAGGCATCCAATCAGGCGGTGCTTGATAGGGTACGTAGGCTGGCGGCAACTCTTATCACGGGTGCCATCCGCACTGCGCCCTCGGAAGCTCTCTTCACCATGCTCAGCTGGGTTCCGTCAAAATTATTAATCAAACATCAGGCAAAAATTTTTACACATAGACTACATAGACTACGCCACAATAAAGCTCCGAATACGGGAGCATTACTGGAGGCTTGCAAATCAACTGTGGTTTGAGGAATCGACTTGCGCAAGACATGGCCAGCACTTGACCGTAAAAGAAATTGATGTTAAGCTTATAGTTGAAACCCACCTTACTAATAGATATAACTTTGGCATACCAGGATTCAGATTTTATAAAACAGATCACCCAGATGGTAAGGCTCATGGAGGTACCGGTATTCTGATCCGAAATAGAATAAAACATTACTCCTTAGAGTCATACTCAAAGAATTATCTACAAGCTACATCCTTATGCTTGCTATGTAACAAAAATTTGACACTATCCGCAGTGTACTGTCCGCTGCGTTTTTCAATTCCTGAAAAGAAATTCCAGGACTTCTTCAATACTCTAGGAGACAGGTTTTTGGCTGCTGGAGATTATAATGCCAAGCATACGCACTGGGGTTCTCGCCTCGTCAATCCAAAAGGCAGGCAACTCTATAATACAATCCTCAACTTCCGCAATAAGCTCAACTTTGTCTCTCCAAGGCACCCTACTTATTGGCCAACAGATCCCAGAAAAACTCCTGACTTAATCGACTTTGCAATTACCAAGCAAATTATAGTAATATGATTTCTACTGAAACATGCCAAGGCCTATCCTCCGATCACTCCCCTGTAACCTTCTGTGTGTTTGAACAGCCGAAACAAATTGATTATCCTTACAGACTAACCTCACTTCGAACTAATTGGCTAAAGTATAAAAAATATATAAGCAGTCACATCCATACTAATCATACAAAGTTGGAGAGAGAAGAGGACATAGAAGAATTTGTCCAAATATTCAACGAAATGGTCACCTCTGCAGCAGAATTATCTACTCCTAGGAATAGTAAAGCTACAAACAAAGCGAGAATTATATCCAACAGCCACATTGAAAATCTAGTTTCAAACAAACGCCGTCTTAGACGTGAATGGCAGGCTTTCAGATCTCCTGCTTCCAAACAAAGACTCACCGATGCAGTTAGAAAATTAAAGGAAGCTCTAAAGCTCCACCAAAAAATCGAGCAACGCAACTACATAAGTAAACGAACTCCCACATGTTCTAGCAAGTTCTCTCTCTAGAAGGCCAATAAAGGAATAAAGGCACCAGTAGAAGGTGAGTCTCCAATTAGAGATCATCAAGGCAACTGGGCACGCAGCGAAGTAGAAAAGGCAAATGTTTTCGCTCGTCACTTGAGCTCAGTTTTCCAACCAAATCCACTTCCCACAATAGGACCCTACTTCCTAATACTGCAATCGCTTTTATTACTAGCTTATTCAATGCTATATTTCGCTTGGGCCACTTTCCCACGCCTTGGAAAAAATCCTTAATAATAATGATTCCAAAACCAGGCAAGGACAAGACGTTACCGTCCTCCTACAGACCTATCAGTTTGCTTCCGTGCCTCTCCAAACTCTTCGAAAAATTGCTTCTGATAAAAGTTAATCCCTATCTTCGAGAAAGAAACATAATTCCTCATCACCAATTTGGTTTCCGTGAAAAACATGGAACAATAGAGCAAGTAAACCGCATCACCAATGTGATAAGGAATGCATTCGAGAACCGCAAATACTGCTCCGCCATATTTCTCGATGTTGCTCAGGCATTCGACAGAGTCTGGCACGAGGGTTTGCTGTACAAAATTATGCTTTTACTCCCAGAAACTACCACCAGGTCTTGAAATCTTATCTTACTAATAGAATCTTCCGCGTCAAATACAAAGAATGCATTACGAAAGACTACGAAATAAAGGCTGGCGTCCCGCAGGGAAGCGTACTTGGTCCAATCCTGTACATCCTATTCACATCAGACCTGCCAACGAATAGCAAGATTGTTACCTCTACTTTTGCTGATGATACCGCAATACTCAGTACCAATAAATGTCCTATTAAAGCATCAATAGATCTAGAATACCACTTAAAATCCATTGAAAAATGGTTGTCGAATTGGCGCATAAAAGTAAATGAGCAGAAGAGTAAGCATGTCACATTCACACTAAGAGTAAACACGTGTCCTACTGTAACCTTAAACAGCATCCCTATTCCGCAAGGATCAGAGGTCACATACCTTGGGATCCACCTAGACCGGCGTCTAACCTGGCGTAAACACATAGAGGCAAAGAGAACCCATATCAAGTTAAGAGCCGCTTCCATCCACTGGCTTATTAACCACAGAACTCCACTAACCCTAGAAAACAAGGTACTCCTCTACAACAGCACCATAAAACCTATTTGGACATATCCAACTATGGGGAAATGCTTGTTCAACTAACATTGAACTTATACAGAGAGCACAATCAAAGATTCTGAGAACCATAACCGGAGCTCCTTGGTATATCCGAAACGAAAATATCCACAGAGACCTAAACATTCCTATGGTGAAAGATGTAGTTCCACACATCAGAGCCAAATATCTTCAAAAACTACGAGACCATCCTAATCCATTAGCGAACTCCCTGGCGAACCCAAGCAGCACATCTCGCCTACGTAGAAACGACCTACCATCCCTGTAATTTTTGAGGACCGTACATCAACATCCCCAGAAATCGAGGAGTAGCCAATAATTAGTCTTAAGATTTGAAATACTTATTGTTAGTCTCTAGAAGAGAAGATTCAATAAAAATTAAATATGTTAAAAAAAAAAAAAACTCTTTCTCTCTCTCTCAGGTTCGAGCACTCGCCTTCTCGTCCGGCACCTGATTCCCTAACAAATACAAACAGACGCCATCAGCTATAGTTTGACCTGCCCTGCCTCTCTCCCAAACACCTTTTGTTTTCCTTCCCTTCTCCGTCTCAACTTCTTCCATACCACCCCAAAAACTTCCACTGCCCCCAACTGTCTTCGGGGATAATTCTTCCATTCGAATTCGAGCGCTGTGGCGAGGTGTGGATTGGGATTGGACGAGGATTGCTTGTCCGTGGTCCAGTGGCGATGTTGAGAGAGACACCTGACGACCAGAGGGGGACCAAGGTTGCGGAGGGTGGTGTTCGTGCAAGTTGATTGCACTTGGAGGTAAATCAGTGGTTTTAATTGAAATGTTGCCAACGATTGCTGTACGCTTCAGTGACATGCTTTTATTTGTTGGTGTAGTGGTTGAAGTTGTTCCAGTTCTTGTTGTTCTTGCTATTACTGCAATCGTCATTGTAGTTGTAAATTTTATTGGCGGTGCATGGTGAAAGTTGTCACCAGACGAAGAATAGATCTACAACCCCTAGGGGATCGAGAGGGAGACAATGAGAGAAAGTAGAAAATGAGAGAGATGGCAACCGAAAAAAAAGAGATTGTATGGTGTAAAAGGCTTTGTTCATTCGAAAATTCGAATTCATTCGGAGATTCAGAGAAAATATTTATGGTTTAGTGCAACATCCACAAGATGAACAGTAATTGGAAACAAATCCGCAGTCGGAATGCATTCATCTATATATTAATTTGACCTTATCACAGCTTTCCGGAAACCAATCAACTCTCGCTTTATTTCTCTTGCTATCACTATCTCGCTATCGCTATATTTTTCCTTTTCCTTTCTCTCTCGGTTTTTCTCTTCCGTTTTCGCTGCTCGTTGCAGTTGCCACCGGCTCCATTATTTCCACCTCGCGATTCCTTTACACTTTATTTTTTTCATCGCCTTCTTCTGTTAGTTTATCGACAGCGCTGCGCCATCTGCGTGTAATAAATGTCAAGTTGTCGGCGAGAGTTAGAAAGAGAGGGCGAGATGCCGCCTCTCTGGAGTCTTTGGAGTCACAGCGAAGACGGAACAAAGGAACATCGAGAAGAAGAAACGAAGGGACGGATGTCGGCAATCCGAGTCAGAGTAAATGATTCGTTTTGTGTGCCACATCCCGTCTGCACCCCCGAAGATCACTTCCTGTTGAAGCTTCTCCAGAATACTTCATTTATCACCGTGTGACGTCACATCCGACCCAATTGCGGTTTCCTCACTGGATGCAGGAGCCAGGATGACGTCAGCCACGTCACCGGAATCGGAAGCCAGTCGCTTCGGTGTTCGTCGATCCAATGTTGATGTCTCAATCATTCGTCTCGATCTCTCTTAATGCCTCGCTTAATGTGGTAGGGGGAGCGGAAAACATCATAAAAATGTCCACGCTGAAACTTTCAGATGACTCATCTACACATACACAACCGCAAACCGAAAGTGAAGCAATCTTGCGGCAGAACCTATCGGGTCCCATGTTGTTTTGGTTTTTTTTGTTTGGTTTCTATCTTGAAGCAGCTGATGAATTTAAGCATATTTTGAAGGAGTTTTCAGTGAAATTCTTGATGCAATGGCTCTAGTTGTTTTTGCTGGTTGAATATTTTATCCTGCTTCCTGAAGGTGGGAGGCTTCCGATTTCATTTATCTCTTGCTTACTACCCCCTTTTCTCCTTCATGTTCCGTAAGCGGAAATTAAACGAAACTTTCGTTGTGGTTTCTGCTCCAGTCTCTCCCCCCTGCCTCCCTTACTCTCCCTATCTGCTTCCCATTACAAGTCACTCTTTCCTACCTAATTCCACTGCTTCTAATTTATTGTGCTCAAGAGTTGAGTATTTTGGCAGGTCTCCAGCTAATGGGGAAATGTGAGAAGGAGAGAGTAATTTTTCCTCCCAACGGATAGGGCTCTTCGCTCCATAGTTCAAAGCAATGAAACGATGAACGGTCAAACGGATAGAAGGAAATGAGGAAAAAAGAGTTTCCAAAGTCAACTCGATGAATATTTGATGCTCACACTCCCCAACACCACACCTCTCCACTCAGAGAAAACTGCGAAAGTTATTTTTGAGAGAAGACAACAACAGCAACGACCTCCTGTAGCGGGAGGGAAGGGGTGGACGAGGAAGATGAAGAAGAAGAAGAACGCGGCGGTTAATCGAGAGAAGGATCAGTGAAAGGACCGGACCAAGAAACGAAGTCGGTTCACCAGTGACGGCGGTTGCTGGTTCGACGTCGATGAAAGAGATCGACGGACTAAACGAAAGAGAGGGAGTTTGTTGTGGTTAAAAATTCATATGTTGTTTCGCTTATGAATTTCATGGCTCTTGACAAACACATCCACAATCCATACTGGGTCCAGTGTGAAGAATTTATCCAATGATTATGTGAACTTCTCCCTGTAGGTCCACTAGTGAATTTAATAGAGACAATTTTTACTAAATTTAAAATTCCTAATTTTTCTATGAATAATCCAAGTGAGAAACAAGGACATCTTCTTAGTAACAACAATAAAATTGGTTCTTTTAGTCCTTCTCAACTGAAATTACTGTTCTTTATAGATAAAAACTCAACCACTTGCTCTCTCTCTCTCTAACTTGTTCCCAAAAATATCAATCTAATATCTTGCAGATTATTTTCACTTCTTTCTTTTCGTTATCTTTCTTAATCGCCCGCTTAGTGAGACAAAGAAGAAATTTTTCCAAATCCGTACGCCATAAATTCACCACACTTAATTATCCTTTAATTCTCTGCACTCGCCTTCATTCGTCCAATGCGTTCTTTGGCAGAGACTAGCAGAGAAAGAGCAGTTGGACAGATACGGAAAGAAGAAAAAGAGACCAAATGGACTTACGATAGAGAGGAAGTGAAACTTTTTCGATTACCGCCTTCACTCCGTTACCCCCGCCTCCTGCCACGCCCCACTATCTCGAACAACGGAAACTCTCTCAAGGCAACTTCTTGACATCGATTGTCCAATTTCAGGCTCTGGCCACGAACTCTTTAAAGCGAAACGAAAACTATTAAGAAGGAACGTCATAGTTTCGTATGTCAACGACTTTGACTCTCCATCTATCTATCTCTCACTTGCACTCTCTCTTTCTTTCTCTCGCGTAATCTTTCGCCCTCTCGCTCAACTACAAATTGTGAAGACGTTTTACTCTCTTTCTCCATCTCAATATCTTGGTTTCTCGAGGATGTTAAAACGAGACTAAAAGAGCTGTAGAGAGAGAGAGAGAGAGAAGACGTTTCGTAAGTTTAAACATTTGGCCGAAAGCTAAGTGAAACTTTTCAGTTGCTCGTGCATTCTGCCTTCCTTTTTTTCTTTCATTCTTTTGGGAACTTGTCCAAAGATAAACTCGTCCTCGAACTCGTTAAAGTCCTCGAAGACGACAGTTCTAGATTGACGGGTTCTGAGGCGGGACCAAAGAGGGTTGAAACCAGAAGAAAACTTGGATTAGAAAAATGCCACGAGTTATTGTTGGAAATTTCTTTGAAAAGTTTCCCGAAGCAAATCAGGCTTAAAATGCATTCAAAAATATCAAAAGAAAAGTAAGTATTTAATTCATCGTCTAATGGAATATTTATTGTTGGAAATTTCTTTGAAAAGTTTCCCGAAGCAAATCGGGCTTAAAATGCATTCAAAAATATCAAAAGAAAAGTAAGTATTTAATTCATCGTCTAATGGAATATAGCGAATATAGAAGAGTAAATATTGAATGAAAACTTCTCGTATTTTTTTTTCTTTCTTTCCGTTTTGGTACCCCTTTTTGGGCAGGGAAATCACGACAAAACATCAATTCACGGACTCCTGATCTGTGATGAACGTGCTCAAGCATAAGACGACGACACATCCAAGAGTCTGGATGCCCTTCTCCCTTCCCTTCCCTTGTTCCCCCCATCGTCTCACCGTCCCTCAACTCGCCGTCATACCTGCGCTTCTTCGATCCATTAACAGAACCATTTGGGGCAAAAGGGTGGGGAGCGTCGTTCAAATAAAGGAACGGTGAGAATTTCCAACAACAATTGGATTCAATAGCAACAATTACAATGCCAACATTAACTACGACAAGGGAAACAACAACTACTACAACTTAAAAATCAGCAGCAAAAACCGAAGGAACAACCGAGTGAGCACCCAACAAGAACACGTCAGGATCTCTCTCGAAGGTCGGACGGACGGCCACCGCCTGATGTCCTGGCTGATCCTTATCGACAGCTGCCATCAATCGACATCCCCATCTCACTCTCATTCGAGAGCACCACCAACGAGACCACTCAGTTCTCTTCCAAGACCCACAGTTGTCGTGTGTGTGAAGTGATGGGGTTCTTGTCGTGTTGGGATGGGATTATCACGCCCATTTCCTAATGGATGGATGGACAGACAGACGCACTCAGACCGAGGACAGTCGCTAACTCGTTAATTGACACTATCTTAATTGAAGTGCACCCTTCTCTCATCGTCTCTTTGCACCTCTCTCTTCTTTCTTCTTTCAGCAGTATCTTCCTCAGAGGAAACGTCAGAGGAATTGATTTCAAAATCGATTTTTAAGGAAATTGGATCCAGATAGAATTCGCGAGGCTTCGGCGATGGAAGGAAGGAAGTTTTCCTGTGGCGCAAGTACAAAGTGAATTTGTGGCCTAGATATCGAGGGAGGAGGAGCAACAATGAAAACAACGTGCCGAATTGTTTAGCGATTCAATTAAAACGTCATCCAACTTCAGTGTAAACTTTTCAAACAACAGCTACTAACAAGAACAACAACAATAACAAAGACTTCAACAACCACAATAACAATAACTACTCCAACAATGATGAAATGTATATTTATAATTCTAAACAGTGTTGTCAACTCAACGGATAAAGTTACGTGATATGTATGCGAAAGGGAATGAGAGATGTGCCTAATAGACAGAGCGATTGAAATAGAGTAGGACAGATATGAACTTAGGCAGACGTCGAAGTGAGGAGGAAGGAAGAATAATTCGATTAATTACTTTCTATCTCTATCGCTGTCAGAGGAGCATCATCATTGCCAGTGGTTCACCATGATCATAGTCACGGTTCCATCGTCATCATTATAGTAAATTGATCTACAGCAGCTTTTTCATTATGTAGAGTTCAAACATAATTGGTCACTGTGATTTGGATAAAATGTTACAGGTAACGATTATAGAAAACATTATAGAAATTAAATAAATTCTTTCTTATTATATAAATTCAATTGCAAATATTTTCGATTTCGGGAAACTTTGAATTCGAATTAGTTTCTGTAGGTCCACTTTTCTCAACACTCATTATTGCGCCATCCATGACCTGAGTTTCCGGAAGTTTTCGGTAGGAACCCAACTGAGAGCTTTCGTTTTTTTCCCTATCCCCCAACGCCGAAGGACGTTCGCGAACGCTTGGAAAAACTCGGCTCCAGTTTTTCTTCCATTATTTCGTCCTCTTTCTTGAAACTCATTAAAATGTTTCAAACTTGTGGTTTTGCGCGGCGGCGTTTTTGGCGATGAAACGTTGCTGTGGAGCGCCGTCGCGGACACTTTTACACGCACGCTCAGGCTTCTCGCTCTCACTCCCTTTGGCGAAGAAGGAAGGTGATAGGGAGGGTCTGGTGGCGAATTGAGAACAGAGAATAGACGGATGTCGGTAGAAGGTTGAATGATGGGAGAATAAAGGGAAGAAATGTAAGGTAGGTATCCAAAGGAAGGAAGCAAGGAAGGAAGGAAGGAAAAGTGAGATGACACAGTATATAAGTTGGAAGGTAGAAATAGTAGAAGAAGGATAATTTCTTAGTGAAATTACTTCATGTATAAGCAATTGAGTAGGTGAATGTGACATGACTGAGTGAATAATGAGATGAGGTGGGCGAGTGAATGACTGAGCGAGTAAAGAGTCGAGGTAAGTGTGTGAAATTAGGACGATATTTTTTCCGCCTAATTATGCGAGACCATACAATGGTTCCTCCTCCCATAGCCATCGTCTCAAGGAAGCAAATGAGGGAGAAATAGTATTTCACACGTCAGATGTGCGGAATTAAAAAGCATGGTGTTAGAATTCATCTAGTGTAGGAATTAAATTTAGTAGCGCGAATGATGAAGCGAACAATTTCGGTTTGGAATTCGAGAGAAATTCGCACATCAAATTTCATTTGAAAATTTGCATTCAATTAGCATGGCACATACACACACGACAGAGATATGCATTATGTCTCTCCCCTTTTCACTCCCTCTCTATCTATCGATAGTCTGCCATCGAGAATAATATCCGATTATTCAACTTCACCTCCTCTCCTTTCGCTTCATGCATTTGCATTGAATTTCGAGATTTTTAACTTAGCTGAAAGCTGAAAATCCATTTATACAGGATCAGTGTAAAATATGTTACGTATATTGAAACTAGAATTGAAATATAATTCTTTCTATCTTTTGCTCTATCCATCGTGAATCGTTAGAGAATATCCATAGTTTATGATGGACATTTTTTATTGTAACACTTCCACTACTTTTTAGCGTTTCGAACCGCACAGAATCCGATGCTAAATTTAAAATTTACATGTGACGCTGAAAGTTCGAATGCCCTTCTGCATCCTCGCGGTCGCCGCGACTGAAATCGATTCATGTCGACGGACGTAATTTATGCTGTCAACTGAAATTGAATGTAAATCGAAATGGAAACGAGCCGAGTCGACTGCTAAAGTGAATGTGATTGTGGTCGAAATAAATCTCAAATCGTCCGCTAATGGATTTCCAAATGGACGACTCGGTGACGTCAATGCGAAAGTATTCAACGATGATGCTGGCACTATGCAACGCTGATAGATTTTTCCATATCTCTCCCCCTCTCTCCCTCTCAGTCTATCACTGTCCGTCTCACTAGCTGTCTAGTTGACTCTTCAATGATGGTGCGTGGTTGAGCAAGGTGGAGTTAATTGAACTAATTAGGCATGCCGGCACCAAACCTCGTTAGCTCAAACCTCACCATCACCGTGGGCAGGAGCCAGCAGCAACATACCATCATTATTATCATCAATGCAATCGTCATCATCGTTATGAATACCTTTCTTCATTGGAATCACCTGTTTCAGCTCCTGCCGTTTACTATTGGAGGGTTTTGCAGCGAATCGATTCGAATCGATGCCAGCAGAATGCTAACCATAGGAGGAGTTGCATATGGATCTATCGATGGATAGATGAATGAGCGGTTGCTGCTCAATATAAACACTCACACACAGGAACACTTTCAGACACTCACACCGAAGCAGGACTGGAGTCCTCGTGTCGAAAATGGCCCTGCATCGGATGGCGCTGGGCACTCGATGTGTGTTCATCAATTTCGCTGCGGTTCATTGGGTTCGGGTCGGGCGTTGAGGGCGATGAGTGAGAGTGGATGGAATAGTCATGTATTTCAATTGAATGAATGTAGTCTGGAAGTTGGATAGATAGATGAATGAATGAAACGAGCTCGTCGACTGGATGGATTTCTAGCTTGATGAGCGAGATTGTTTGAGAGCGGTCTTGGTTGAAGTTGAAGTCTCCTCGCTGTTGTTTTCGTCTCCTCGTTTTTATTATTTCTTACTCCTTCTTTTTGTTTTTGTCTCCATTTTACTATTTGATCTCGATCTTGTTATAAGTTTTTATATGCAGCCCCTCGATGACAGGTTATCGTTTGATGTGTTGTCCTTCGTGAATTTTGAAATCGAATACCAGTATCGATTTTGTGCGATTTTCAAATGTGTACGATCAATAACAATAATATGTTATTCTTTAGCAGGTGTTAACAATAATGACATCAAACACTCTGCCAAGAAGCCACAGAAAGAATTACTGATATATACAAACATTTTTTCAATCGAAGTCCTCGATGACACCAGAATCTTTTTCCCACCACTACAAATGTTATATTTTTATCTCGCTCATATTCTTTCTTCATATTAATATTTTTGCATCTCTCTGTTTCTTCTTCCAATTTCCCGGCCAAAATTCAATGTCCGTTTTTCCAAAACGATTGATTTTTTTATCAGTGCATGAGACGCACACATCGTGATCATCACCAACCCCATACACCCTACCAGAACTATATCCCCTTCTCACTCACTATTTCTCATTCTTTCTTATTCTTCCATTTTCTTATTCCCTCTGTCTCTCTGACAGCAAACAAATGAAATGTCACCACTTAACACGGTTTCTTACTCGCATTCAGCAGCCACCGCCACCGTCGCTGCCACCTCTTCCTTTGGGTTGTCCTGCAGACGCCACTGCAAGCTCCCCTTCAGAGACGCCCTGCAATGCCCTCCACAACCCCATCTAGTCCGCGACTTCCGGTCCGACGTCGACCGGACTTCGGTGGCACGAGTCTACTTGCCTGTCCTTACAGAACAGAGGAAGTGAAGACAGGGAATGGAGGAAAGTAAGAGAGAGTAAGAGAGACGAAGAGAATGAGAGAAAGAGAGAGAAGGAAGAAACTAATGCTTTAGCTCAAAACTTTTGTCGGCCTGCGAATTTCATTTGCATGCACAGCGAGTTTTTTCAACAATTCGCACCGGAAACTCGGTCGCACTCGAGGATGCAAAGAAGAAGTGAGAAGGAGGGAGAGGAATGGAGCACGACGACCAGCTGGGATCTTGGCGGAAGCAGAGGGAAGAGCTCGAGCTGAAACCTGAGCAGTTTGTGTTGGCTGACTTCCCTCGCGTTGCCAACTGTCAGGTGGCGCTCTTAACGACACGTGAGTGCTTCCGACTCCAGCTAGAGGCAGAATGAACAGAAGACGGAAGACGACTTGTCGACTGTGTCGAGCGGGATGATGAGAGGGAAAGAAGTACGACGGTGTCGCTGCCACTTTCTACATGATTTTCAATAAATTCGGAAGCTGAAGTGAAGAAGGAAAATTTGCGAGAGACACTCGTTCTCTGCCTTTATTTATATTCTTTATTTCTACTTCCCAGCCCACCAGCTACGCCTCCATAAGAATTTTGTTCCCTCTTGTAGTGCGAATTTGCATTTGACTATAAATTCTAAATGAAGAAGATGTTGCGTTGATGGAAGAGGGTAGCAAGAAAGAGACAGAGAGAGGGAGAGAGAGAAAAACAGAAAAATCAACGGAAAAGAAAGAGAGGATTCGATGAAGGGAATTCTGAGGAGGTTCCTGCACTTAATGCAATGAGGTTCAAATGACTGAGGGAATCATGATTAGAAATTTAAGACCTTCTCTCATTCTTCTCTGACTGTTATTGTATGTTCCTCATATTCTTCAACATTGTTGGTTTTCGGCTGCAACAGACAGCGAGCGAACACAACACAACGTGTTCGACGCTGTCAAACATAAACAAAACGTGCACTATTCGAACAAGTTGCCAACGAACATATTTTCCAATTTGTTTCAAAAGTTGAAGACTTATATTGAAGACTCACATGTTGCAGGTGTTGAAGACTCACATGATGCAGTATCAAATGTTGCAGACTCACGTGATGCAGAAACATTGATTGTTGATTCCCAACTTATGTCTCTAAGAAGCATGTTTTTGGCCTGCAACAGGTTTCTCATGCTTCATTCGCAATATGTCGCTCCGAGCAAGAGAGTTTCAGGAAGCTTGGGCCGAGACAACTCGGGGTGGTTGCTAACGAGGCTGGACCCATCGAGACGAGGAATGCTTCAGTGTTGATGAGCAACTCAAGCCATCCGGACACCTTAGTGAATGTCGACCGTGGATGAGCGAACGGGAGGCAACGTGGAAACTCAGAGGTTTGCCAAATAAAAGTAAAAACAAACGCTCACTTCTAGAATTTCTGTTAACGGGTTTTGTGGTTCATTCGCTCCCGATGTCGCAACTTCGTCGACGTCAACGTCTAAGGCGTATGCGAAGCCAAAGAAAAAGAGCATCAAAGAGAGGCGAACGAATTCAAAGACGAGTTGCAATTACAAGCAACAATCACAACCATCGCGATAACATGGCCTAAAGTTGTCGACCAAAGCAGTCGCTGGAAAGTTTTTTAATGCCTCGAAATATTGAAAATCTCAACCTAATATGCCTAATAGAAGAATAACATACATAACATAAAAGTATATATTTCGATTCGAGTGAGAACTAATATCTTCCGATGGCAGCAACATTTCTATGCTCTGTTCTGCTCTTTTACTGAGTTCCTCGTCGTCCGCTCTGGCTTCCTTTGATCTGGTTTGGCCATCATTTACCCGCATCTCGTCGCTCCCCATTGCCAGAAGACACAACTGCCACAGACCTTACTCCGCCCCCAGGTCCTTCCGCCGTCACAGATCCTTCATAGTGAAACCCGCGAACAAATCACTGGACAGTCCGCCGCTGACTACAGTCATCTTTTGATTTATGTGGAAATTTTCTCTCTGTGTCTCTGCTGTTCATTTTGTTCCCTTGGTCGCCATTTGTTGCTCTGATTTTTACGCCTTCTCTCTTCATCCTCCTGTCGCCATTTCCTCGTATTTTTTTTGTTCACTTCCCCCCATTTCATCTAGTCGTCCAGTCTCCAGTCCAGTTATTCCTCTCTTGTTAGTTTGGATATCGGAATTTTTAACTATTTGCCTTGTTGTCTTATTTCCCAGAGTGTGTCTCGCGTGTCTCTTTTTATTTCTCCCCCTCTCTTTCTCTCTCTGTTGATCGTCAACGCACCGGGCGCCGGATAATTTGCATTTTGATTCACCTCTAGCAATTTGTTGTTGTAGTTTATCGTGCTATTATAGTTCTTGTTTTTGTAGTTATAGTTATTGTGTTATTGCCGTTGTTATTATTGGTATTGCAATTAATTCCTCGACCAGAGGCGAGGTTTCAAGCCGTCAACTTTTTAGACTCAGGATTCAAATCAAAGAAGGAGGAGAGTGGGGGATAGATTGATTGCGACAGGAGTGGGGAAAAGAACGACGAGCTTGGATTCACCAGGAGGAGGAATTTGAATGTTTGTCCTTTGCTTTCAAAGTTTCCTTCCATCAATCGAATGTTTTTGACTTTGACGGATTTCTCTTGTATTTAATTGCCACCCTTGCTAACTCTGTAATAGGCTCATTGTCCATTGTTGTTGTAGTAGTTATGACAGACGGCTATTGGGACGTTTCTTCATCTCTTGTTTATTTCGTTTTCTCTTCACTTCATCTTCATTTTCCAATTTGCATTGACATCTCTTTCGACATCGTTTTCAATTCAGTGATCAATTTTCTACTCAAAGCCAAGTATTACATCATATTTTTTCATCTGTATTTCTCTAATCCAGCTAATTTTCATAATAACAAATTATAATGATTGTTGCAAAACATTCGATCAAGAAATCGCTTTAAACTCCATGATGAATCAAAAATGGAAAAAAAATAATTAAAAACATTTAAATGAAATAAAAAATATTGGCAACAATTTACATGTTATTGTCGATTATGCTTGTTGCTGTTATTTTATCCATGCAAATGAAGGATGAATAATGGAATTATCCTGCCCGTGGCCATATTATCGATATGTGTATGAGTAGAAGTATTTGCATGTATGTATGCGGGTGTAGACATCGGATTGAATGTGGATTTTGCGGTTAGTGTTGGTTTTAATTTCGAATAATTCTTTGTTTGGAACTATTCGAGGCCTGTGTAAATCACCGCACGCCGAGTCCGATTCCTACGCAAACCAATTTTAATTCAATTATTGTGCCACCGCATTCCCAGACAAACTCCACCAGTGAGTGACAACAATCGCGACCTGCCATCTGTCTGTCTGTCAGATATCCTTATTGGTATTTTTTCTTCCCACTACTGACTTTCTGACTACATTACAATGTTATATTGATGACAATTAAAAAGGCATCCGAAGTCTGCTTTGCACGGAGTTCATACTGTGAACTCGACGCATGTTCATTAATTTACTGAAGAGCACTTTACAACGAATTCCGAGAACCGTCGTCGGTGTGAGGAGAGCGGATGGTGAGCAATTGTGTGGTGTAAAATACCAACATCACCACCGAGATCACCGCGAACCGCCATCGTGTGGCACTTAATTGATATTGATACGAATCTTCGTCAACATCATTATTCACTTCTCACCATGTTCTTGTCCATGCATATCGACTCCACTCTCGATGTTTCATCTTTCACATAATCGTTTTAACAACCACAGTAACATTTCATCACTTATCAAGGATTTCCCTTAAACACTTAATCGACCATTTGTCCATAAGATCGGTATCATCCTCATCATGTACCCATAACACATCATCGGTGATCACTGTAAGCACATCATGATAACTGGTATCACATAATTTGCATCCCCCACATCTGTAAAACGACTCGTAGTCATCTTCAACAGAAGCTGCAATATCAGTGGGGAGTAGTTTTTAATTACATCAGCAAACATCGGACGTAATCGCACTAGTGGGTCCGTTTGTTACCACCAGCACGGTCACCGGGCTGAGGACTCATCACCCCAAGCTATCCAAACTAGGTTGCACTCTGACCACTTTCGCTTGCAGCACTTGTTGACGCTGGCGTTAGCACAATTTAAATACGCACTCAACATACGTAAACTGCTCGCATTTGCATTTTAGCCCCATCCGTGTGAGTATCCTTTGCTTGTGTTTGTGCGTCAATGTGTATATCATTTAGTTTGCTGATACGTTCAAATATCATGGCTTGAGGACCTTCATTCAATTGGATTTGAATCTGAAATTATATTAAATCTGCACGAGAATCGGTTTAATTTGAGCAATATAATACTGAACTTTCCATCTCAAGTTTCTCTTTGCTGTTTCTGCAATATGAAGAGGACTTAATTTCATCATAATTACTTGTTGAGTGCCTGACATTATCATCATAGCATTTTACGATCTCTGATGCCTCCACGAACACCTCATCTTGATCTTTTCGAAGCGATTTGAGTCATTTCGTCGGATCCTTGAGTTTCCTGAGAATACATTAATGGGATTGCGCCGACAAACAATAATTCATAATTCAAGAGTCATGTGAGGGAGAAACATAGAGTGAATGAGATGGGGAGACGTTAATGGGAAGGGGAAAGCAGCAAGTAGTTGGAATAGCTTCTCGTATCATTCGAAGCTCATTAAGTTGAGGGGCAATCGAAATTAGCATGTGTTTGTGAAGGACACTCGAATGCTAATTGACGAGGGAGTGATTACGATGAAAGCATGAGTAATAGTGAGTGGTTTTAACGAAAGGACGATTGAGTTCATGAGATCTGAAATAATAAGTGCACAGTATTACCGAACGTTTTCTAACTATCGAAGAAAATCCTCCCATCTATCCTTTGAAAAAAAAAAACAAATATAAAAATCCCGAAGTTATACATTTTTTTCAATAGAATAGATATTAATTTTGTGACACCATATGGTGTTATGGAAAATCGATTAGAATTTTATTGGGGTATTTCGCTATCCTCACATGGTAAGAGCTCAGTAAGAGCTGTTGGAGCTCATAAATCGCTTATCGTCTGATCGTAAATTGTGTGAGATTTCATTGAAATATACGGAATAGTCGTAGTTTTCATATCAAGTTTTACGATTCCCAGGATGATACGACAACCAAAGACAAAAAAAAACAAGGCGTCTTATAACCCCAAAGACAAGAAAAATAATATCGAAGGCACTACAACAACGATAACAACCAATGAAATATGAAAGAATTAACAACACCATCTCCAAGAGGAATCGAGCAACACATTCAATTATTTGGGGGCGGGGTTGTCTGAGCTGGGTGGATGAGTTCAAGGGCGGTAAAAAGTTGGTTGTAAAAGTTTTTATGAGACGCTTTTATGGAGTTGCTGATAAGTTGGCGAAAATTATATGATTACAGTGGGAGAAGAACAAGACGACAGACAGAAGGAAGGAAGGCGGAGAAGAAGAAACAAAGGCCTTCGGAGGACGGAAGAGTGGCGCCAAAGGGAGAAACAGGCGGAAAACTTGTTCGGTGCGAGAAAGGTCGGAAAGGAGGAAACAACGCAAACACACTTCGTACTTATTCGATGACGGCTCTAGCGACGATGACGAAACCAACAACGAAAAATGATGCCCGAAAAGGAATCCTCCTTTGCTCAGATAGTGTTCACATTCGGCCCAAGCCGGTTCGCAAGGACATGATAGGAAACTGAGAAGAATGGTGAAGAGTGCTCGAGGTGCAAAGTAAAACAAAGGATGGCACAGAGGTCGAGAACAAGGACCAACTCGTGTCACGGCGATAGGTAAACAGGATCTGAAGATGTCTGAGGATGCCATTGACAGTGTTGTTGTTGTCTCCAGTGTGTTCGCTGTTATTTTTGTAGTTGCTGTTATCTTACTATAGTTGTGTTTTTGTCTAATTCACAGATACTACGTTAGTTTGCCGTTGAGTGTGTTTTTGTAATTAAATATTCTCAACAAGTTAATCATAAGATCAATATACTCATCCCCACCCCTCCCTTCTTGTGCCATATCTTAGCTATTTCGCTAATTAGCACTTGCAGGAATTCCTTCACACCTTCCATACCACTTTTGTCCTTCCCTATTAGGGGAGAGGGTCCTCCTCCTTCGCCAGACGTTGCCAAACGGTTGAACCGAGTGAACAAAAATCTCTTTCCAAGTTGTTTTTTATGTGTATTCAGGATTTTTTTTTTTCTGAGAACGAGTTCTTTGTGTGAAGCTTTTCCCTCCACTTGTCCCACGGTTCCGATCTCCAGAACTTCAGAGGGCGACGAGAGTCCTTATTTGTCCTCAATTTGTTACAAAATAATTTGAATTTTTTATAAATATCCTGTATGTTGTAAAAATACACGAAGGTCGGACAAACTGTTTGACAGCCAATTCGGAACACACCGTTTTTTCAGTTTCATTTCTATATATAAGAAGTAAATTCTTTTTTGCTTGTTTTTGGTTCATAATTATATTACAATTTTCATTACTAATTAAGTGATATAAAGGATATTTGCATTTTAAATTAATATAATTTACAAGAAAAAAACATTATAGAAAAATAATAGCTTGATATAAAATATTGTATGACAATTGATTAAAAATGTATACAAATGTATACATTATTGACTTATCCGACAGTGCTATAATGTCAAAGGGTCGGAATCTACTTGTCCCTTGTTCTTGTCCCTAAGTTCTTGTTTATACATTTTATTTTTAAATATCTTCAGCGATTAACGTTAGATAGTTTTGTTTTCATTTTCACTAGAATTTGCATCTATAATTAAAGAGTGGTATGTTTATTATGTTGAAAAATAATAATATATTCATTCATGAAAAAATAATACATACCAAAAATGTTCTCTATGTTGCTCAAATTTGCGACCAGAGCTCTCTTAATAGCATTAAAAAATTATAATATTGAATGATATCAACGATATCTTTTAAAGCCACAATACCTGTGTATAATATTGCAATTCATCTAATATCTTGGGGTTTCGACCAAATTCTTTAGGTATATGATGAACAAAATTTTCTAAAGTTTTTGATATAATTTCCGAAATTTCGTATAAATGAAATTCAAGTCAATTAAATGCACTGTATCTAATGGATTATAAATGCTGCATTTTCGAGGTCTTATTTTACATTTTCAAACTTTTATATATGATGTTCCGAGTAATTCCTTTATGAAAAACTATCGTCATTTCTACATTCTGAAGCTTCTTTTTCATGCTCTTTCTCTACTTTTTGCATAAATATTTTCATTTTTCAAAAAGAAACCTTTAAAATTAATCTTTTTAACTTCACCAATAAAAACATGTAGAAACTAGTAAAAGCGTTAACATCGGCCGAGCTTCTGCTCATATACCCTGCACCCAAAACTGCGGCCAGAGTACCTTCTTACGCGAATTTTATTTAACCCAATTAGAAAGTGAAAACTAGCACACCGGTTTGCCTGGTCCACCCAGGCAAAATCTGTTAACTTCGGCCAGGCCGAAGTTTACATACCCTACACCCTGCATACAACGTTTATTAAAGGAAAAACAGTGAATTTTTATCAATAATTAGTGAAAATACATCATTACACTTCAATGCTATTAACTCCATCGTGCGATTTTCACAACTGTGGCCTCTTTCAAAGATAAATTATATATTTGAAGCTATATTCGTATTCCAAACACGATTATACCCTTTTTTGTGTCGATTGTCTAATCTATGAATAAGAGTGAAGTTAGGAATCTTATAGGGGCCCATGTTTCTACAAAACGAAGTAGTTCTGGTGTTTGCAGCATTGTGCCATTGCTAATATCTTGAAAGTGCGCATTAAAGCTCTGCAATTTATGGAAGAATAATTGAATCGATGATTTTTTGTGTGCCATAAAATCATAATGTGCCTTTAGTTGCTTTTCCTATTTTAGATGTTCATTTCAATGCAGACAAAATCTGATTCAACAACAGACTTGGGAGGGTAGAAATTTTCAACAATATAAAGTCCAGAAGTACTTGCTGCGCTACTATAAGCAACATATAGTGCCGCGTGACTGATTCCACTTTGAAGATGAACAGCCATTTGGAAATATGTAGCTGACTGACTTTTGTGGATTGTGATCCCGTCAACAGGGATTGTATTCTCTCAATCGTCACCTGCTCATTACGTTTATATTGAAAGGATATAATCATTTTTTTATGGGCGTCCATTGAGGTTCAGTTGGATGTGGTCTCTTTCTTCTTGCATTCACTCCCACCTTTCATCAACTAATAACATCCATAAAGTAGTTGGATTTCTTGTAGATCTACGATTTTGTATGGAAGGTGCTCGTGTCCTATAAGAGATATTTTCCATTTGATTCTTGGGAACTCTTAGTAGCAATATTTAATCTAATAACTGTCTATATGGTTTACCATATCCAACATTGAGCTGTAGCTTTTGAGCTGAGCTGTAGCCTGTCAATTTTTAGCATGTAAACTGGTATCGGTGGTACATGATCAGACGCAAAAATTCATCTCTATATATACCAAAGTTTATCATATATACCATATTCAACTTTTGCGTTATATGGGAGGGCGATGTTATCCATTTTTGCCTTTTAAACTCGCATCAGTGGAACATGATCACACACAAAATTTCATCTCGATATATACCATAGTTCACCAGATATCCCATATAAACCTTTTGCTTTATATCGGAGGTGGGCGTGTCCGATGGGCGATGTTTTCCATTTTTGTCTTTTAAACTCGTATCAGTGGAACATGATCACACACAAAATTTCATCTCGATATATACCATAGTTCACCAGATATCCCATATAAACCTTTTTCTTTATATGGGAGGTGGGCGTGTCCGTTGACCGATTACGCCCATTTTTACATACAAGTAGCTTATTAATATAGAAATACTAAATCCAAAATTCAGGAGGTGACGCTGATCAAGAATATATATACTTTTCCATACCTACGACCTCTCCTTTAATGCGTTACAAACGGAAGGACAAAATGAATATACCCTTACCCACAGGGTGTAGGGTATAATGAATATACCCTTGCCCACAGGGTGTAGGGTATAAAAACATAATTATATATATTAAAGATATGTATATCGGTAGAAAGTGTGGTTGATAACCGATTTCTTTTAATTTTGGCATGAGACGTTTTTTTTATATATAATATGCTGACGTAGGCGAGTCCATCTGGCGATATCTATCTTAGAAATGTGCACTTATGTATATTGAAAGTAACTGATCAAGCAAAAATTGTATCCTTATCTATATGAGGTATGGTTCACCAGATATTCTATATCAAATGTTTACTGGAGGTGGGCGTGTTCGTTGGACTATGTTTAGAATGTGAGCTCATAGTAAGTGATGACACACAGAATATCATGCCGATATATATAATATTTTACCAGATATCCCATATAGATCTTTTGCTATATATGTAAGGTGGGCGTGTTCATTGGGCGATGTTTTCCACTTTTTGCACGTAAACTCATATCAGTGCTACATGATCACACACAAAATTTAATCTCTATATATATAGCTAAATTCACTAGATATTCGATATTGAACTTTTGCTTTATATGGGAGGTGTCCGTTGACCGAGTTCGTCCATTTTTACACAACTAGCCAAAATCAGTGTCTCTTACCGTTTCTTCAGAAAATCTATTTCTACAGACAGACACACAAACGGACAGACAGACAGAGAGAGGGACATAGCTAAATCGATTCAGGAGGGGACGCTGATCAAGCGTTACAAACGAAAGAACAAAATGAATATACCATTAGGCTGAAGGGTATAAAAAGTTAATGAAAAAACTACAATAATGAAAACTGGTCTATGATTCAATATTCTATATTTTTCCCATTATGGGCCGCAAACCTTTTTTACTGCTTTTATATAGTGAAGTCCATCGATTCCAACGTCAATTTCCAATGTTTTGAGTGTAAGAAGCATATCGTTCATTTTCAAAAGGGTTCTTTCAAAAATTGGAAGAAATCTTCTCAAAGAGTTGTACTAACTCTGTATTGTTTTGAAAAAAAACTGCAAGTTTTTCATTTCTGCTTTCCATTTTATCTCTGATTTCTTCATTCAAATATTGAAAGGAATTATTTTCAATTTCACCGTCATTTATACCGTTTCATTTAAACAATGTTTTCATTTATTTTTTCCGTAATTTAATTTATTATTTCATTATATTCTCCACACTGAAATAAAAATGAAGTAAAAGTTAATTTCTATTCAAATAATTATAATTTTTTATCTTTTAATTTTCTTCTTCTTACACATTTATCTTTTGGATGTTTATTACTTTATTAAAACCGATACCGAAAGAAAAACATCAATTCAAGCGACAACGAAAATCCAAATGCAAAATATAACAAAACTCATAGAGAGAGAGCTTTAACATGTGAACATGACTGAGACAGAGAGATCTCAAATGCTCTTATCATTGATTTGATGCCGTGAACGTTGCATGCTCCATCAGTTTTATGGATCTATTTCAGCTTCCATGTTTAGGAGGCGGACAAAAGATCTGCTGGGTAAACACGTCTACATATCAGATTACCATAATAATAATATATTTTCTAAATGTGATAATATATTAGACCAAATGGGTTTTTGGTTGAGTTGAAACGTTGTGATGAAATGGTTGGATCCAAAGAATATCATACACAGATGGACATCATTTTAATTTGATAAAAAACTTTTCATAATTTGCAAAGAAACCAAAAATTACATCGGTATGTGTTTGTCGCACTGTACAGAGCGAATATTGAGTACATTTTTCTAATCCTCAAACCGATAAAAAAATAAAAACTCCATAAGAGATGAAAATATTTATTTCAAAATAGATTTATTCAGCATTCTCAAAGCTTTCCATTCAGGAAGGATTTCAATTCTCAGTATAAATATTTCGCTTTGAAATGCAATATTCCAACACCCAGAATCCTTTTTTTCTCTTTTACTCCCTGTCCCCTCTTTGCTAGAAGGAAACATAGAAATTACTCTTCCAACAGAAAATAAAATATTTCTTCGAAAAACTCAGCATTTTATCACAGTCTCAGAAGACTCCGTTTTATAAGCGACTTAACAAACTCCAGACCAGAAAAATACGTATGGGTGTGTGTGGGTTGATCCTTTAGCATTGCTCTGCGTTCTTGCGACTGGTGCACGAGAAGGCGCGACGAGGAACGAAAACGATTCCCAAGGACTTCGTGTCACTGCAGCATCCCCCAGTTTTTTGGATTCATCACGATTCGCACATAAAACGTTCCTCGTGTGTGGAGTGTGAAGTGGGAGCAAGTTAATGCGATTGATGGGGGGTGAGGGAAGATAGCGGATGGATGTTTTCATTTCCAACACTTGAGCAGCAACCAGAGAAATTAAATAAAAACAAGTTGCATGATTGCTGAACGTCGAGGAATGCGGAACGCGAAACGCTTACCCATGAAATTGTCTGGCGGATATATTCAAATAATAATATAAATTCTAGAGAAAGTACCAATGAATGTGGTTTTACCTTAACTTTGGGGACTTGGAAAAGAATCTCAAGGAGCTGCTGTCACGCATCTTTCATTTTTCTCATTTCTTTTGATTTCACGTTTTATATTATTAACTAATTCCATGCATCTGTCATTTCACTGATATGTTCGATGCATATTCTTTCCCTTCCTCAGTCTTATTTTTTTTTCAAATCAGCAAACTATGTCTTCAACCATATGTATGTCGCCTCATCTCACTCTCCATTTGTTCGGTTCGCTTTGCTTGACTCATCCTTGATCTCTCCGATCGCATCTGTCCATCTCACGTCTGTGTAGGGTAGACAGATAGTGCTATTCTACATTCGAGCTGTCCGTCCTTCCTTGATGCACCCATTTATCCGCCTTTATCTGTGCTCACTGCAACATGCCATATGTATGTCAGCACTACAGACAGTCTGTCCATCACTCTGTTCATTTGTCTGGCCATCAATATATTCATCCTTTCTCTCACTCTCTCTGTTCGTGTATCATTATCGTGCTCCTCTTATCTCATCCAAACTCCGCCTCTTCTCTTCGCCCTCTGGCTTGCATGTTCCGTAAAAGCACACTGCATTCGAATTTAATTAAAGACACCGACGAATCAACCGTCCGTCTCCGTCCATCCATCTGTCCGTCCATTCATCCGTCAGTCTGTACCTTGAAGCTTTCCACCCCATTTGCTTTCCCATGATTTGCATAAATTCCTGGCAGATCTTTCAACTCTACTCTCGCTCTTCCACATTTTGTGTCTCTTACTTGTTCTTTCTTTTCTTCCTTCCATGTAATAGGATAGAGTGGACCCTGAGTACAGTGCGCCTCACACCCCAGATTCAAGATTAATGAGGGAATGAGGAAGTGCAGAAGAGAAGGATTGAAATTCAAAATTTCAGGTAAGAATCATAGTAATGTTCTTCTACCTCCCTCCCTATATTTATTCTTACTCGATCTCTCTCTGTCGCTCTCTTGTCGTCATTATTTCGTGTATCCGACGACCTGTCGGATTTAATTACCGCGACATATTCAATCGATATCCATTTCGATGGCGGCAGGTATTTAATTAGGAAATTATTCACTCTCGTTGGAATGGTTGCAAATTATTGACATCATTTCAATTAAATGATTTTCAAAATTCGAATTTGACAGTTTTAATTGCAAATTTTCATAAACATTTATTGCTTCAATTTTCTAGCTGAATTCCAATGAAATCTGTGTTAACACAATAATTTACTCAATTACTTTAAATTATTGAAAGTTTATATGAAATTGGCAGTTGAATAATTATCCATTTATTATTTACCGAATTTTATTCAGTTTATCAAATCGATGTCATGTTCATTCATAACAAATTAAGCAAACATTCAAATTCCAATAGAGGAAGAAAATAATGTTTTTAAAATATTGTTCTAAATCAACAATATCTTTGAATGAATTTACGTATGCTTCAAATACATTTTTTGTTTCCTGATCAAACAAAGGACATATAATAGTTGAATACGATCTGGGTTTGATATTTATCTTCAGTACATTTTCAAAGTAAGAAGAAATTCCTTACAATTTAAGAAAACATTTGATTTATTTCATAAATAATTGTAAATCTAAGCAGATATGAAAAAGAAAACTATGTATAACTTTGGAATTTGGCAGAGTGAAAATGTATTCCTAGTTGATTGATATACCAAAGTCTTTATTTAAATTTTCACAAATAATCGATTGTCCCACCTTCATTTCTCAACAATAAATATTAAACATTTCAATTAAGTTGCCATTCAATTTAAATTTGCGAACAATAATTAAATTTCTTCGCATTTCCAATTGTGAAGTTATGATGTTCGAATTAAATATTGCCTTCTTCGACAAAAATGCCAACAAGGCTTCGAGTTGAGGAAGTTATTTTCTATTCATTACCAATGAAACCTCAAAACAGCAATAAAATTAAAGCAGCCAACCTCCTTACATAATAGAGTAAAATATATACGAAATATACATATTTTCCATAGAAATGCATTATATACATTTGTGTGATATTCTCATTCTTGTTTCATACAAAAAAGAAATAACCAAGAAATATTATCGAGCATTTTATTTGTAGTATTTATTCTGTTGTGTGTGGATGATTTGTTGTATGATGACAAATATATGAATTTTATTTCTCGTGGGGTCAGCTTTTCGTTTTTCTTATGTTCCCATTCTTGTGATTGCCTTTGAATCTTTTCTCCTGTGTGAAACAGAGGTTATGGACGAGAGTGTATGTTGCCAGAGGGTTATTAAAGTTCCATTTGGTCTTCTTGTGATTTATATTTCAAGGCAATTGAATTTTGTTTTCACTCCCTTTTCATATGTCAGTTAAATTTAATTAATTCTTCGGTATATGATTTTTTCCCTTTCAGACTTGATTTGTTTGTCTGCATTTCAGTTCTACTGCTGACTTTCTTTCTACTGTTGACTACTATTATTTCGACTGGATTTTTTATCCCCTGCCATTACTCTCACCTCAACCATCTGCAGACCATCCGCTAACCGTCCCGCTCTTTCCATTCTTAGATGGACCCGAACCCTGATCCGACCCGCCGCAAATCACTTTCCATTTGTTGTTTGGTCTGCCTTGGCAAGCACAGCCCAGAACCGCCCCGAACAAAAGATGAAAAACCCTTTCACGCTAAATTTAATTTGTTCCAAGAAAGAAAGCGGAAAAAAAAAGAAAATCCCAAACTTATGGAAGCTGTGGAATTTTTCACTTGACTCGATGTACAGAAAACCGAATCTCAGGCAAAGGATTTCTTTGCCGATTGGAGAAAATCCCATTTTATTTGTGTTGTAACTGGGGGGATGGTATTAACAGCACTTGTTTCAATGAAATCTATTTCTACGAATAGCTATCGCAACAACAACAACACTAACAAAAGAGCACTAGGAACAACAGGAGAACCAGCCACATCAAGAACCGCTCCAGTGTTGGGAATTGTTGTCTAAGTCCTGACCAAAGCTCCCATATCCTTTATCCTTAACACACATACTCATATATCCATACCCACACAATGACCCACACGTACACCAGCACCAACAAAGGGCAATCAAAATCGAACGCATACCAATGCAAATGATTTCGTTCGTTCGTCCTTCGTTTGCCAAGCAACGCAAACCAACCATTCTCTGCTCCACTCCACTATCTCCCTCTTATAATGCAATAAAAATTCCCACATGGCTTCTGAGCGAACGAGTAGTGCAACCAACCGCACGGCTCCTGGGTTAAAGCCTTGCATTGATCGGATATTGAAACAATTTGTCAGTGGAAGCCTTTTATTTCGCAATTCGTTCGTGTGTCTATGGGTGGCTGCTTCTATCCGTCTCCCTCGCTCCCAAACACACACACACACATGGTGCTCTCTCCCTCACACTCACAATGCACTCCACTCCCAACAGCACTCCTTCACTTCCTTTTGATGTTTGCGCTAGGAATTATTCGCGTCGTTTCTTTCTCTCTCCCTCCCCATCGTGCTTCCACGAGAAGGGCGGGAAATTCGATGTTTGTTTTATTATGATGATCTGTGGGTTTGATGGGTAGAAGAGTATCAACTGTTTGGAAGAAGAAGAAGAAATGAAACAAAACACAAAAAGCAAACGCAAACTCCAACGATGTGAAGAAAATTAAAAAAAAGAGCATTTTTTAGAAAATCGTTATTGAGGGTAATAATCTAATCCAGGGGTCCGAAAACGTTTTTTTTTTTTCAAATCTTTCATTAATATTTATCTTTGAAGAAAATTTTATATTTATCTTAAACGATAAATATATGTTACGATAAAAAAAATTTTCTGGCAACAATTCTTCATCGCAAAGATAAACTTTCGTTCACGAACAAAAACCATTTTGTACGCAAACAAATTCTTTTATTTTTTTCGTGAAAATATAAATACTTGTCGCGAACAAAACAATATCTCTACGCGAACAAGTAATAAATATTGTCGGCGAACAAAGCGTTTTTTTCTCCGCAAACAAAACAAAATGTCTACGCGAACATGAAGAAAATATCTTTTGCGATCAAACGTTTTTGTTTTTTTCGCGAAAACGTTTTGTCTCCTCGAAAACGTTTATTCTTCATCTCGAAAACGTTTTATATCTCTACACGAACACGTTTTTTATCTCTACACGAAAACGTTTTTTTTCTCTACACGAAAACGTTTTTTTCTCTACCTGTAAACGTTTTCAGCGAATGAATGACTGAAGGAATGGAATTGGTTCGCGATGGTTCTGCGTTTGCCTGTTGTGCTCGTTCTTTGCGATTCGTTAGGTAGGTACGTACGGTATTGGTAAAGAAATTGAGAACATGTCGAGTGAAGCAAAACAATGAATAATCCTGATCTAACTTAAAGATGGGACGTAAATAGTTATTTGTAGAAATAGAAAAATATGAACTAAACAAATTGTAGATTTTCTTTCAATAAATATTAAAACTGTATTTTGCATTTTTGAGAAAAAAAAGGGTTATATGAATGACATTACTTCATTCATTCAAGTTCCTATCCTGCAGGTAGGACTCTTTTCGCGAACAAATTCTTGGAATCATTCATTTGACGCTGAAAACGTTTTCGTGTAGAGAAAAAAACGTTTTCGTGTAGAGATAAAAAAAGTTTTCGCGAAAAAATCGAAAACGTTTTCGCAGAGAAACAAAAACGTTTTCGCAGTGAAAAAACGTTTGTCGCAAAAGATATTTTCTTCTTGTTCGCGCAGAAATATTGTTCTGTCTCGAAAAGTATTTTTATTTTCTCGATCAAAATAAAAAAAAAATATTTGCGTAGAAAGAAGTTCTAGTACGCGATCGATGAGAATCTTACATGATAAAAATATTTTTAACTGCTAATGATAAGTTCGACCGCGGACAGAACTTTTTACACGTCGCAAACGATATTAATTTTATTATTTGCGATGAGAAACAATTGCATTGTTTTTTTATGATGAAAAACGAAAGATTTGAATTTTTGAGAGATATTTTACGAACCCTGATCTAATCCCATCACCTCACCTTTTTTCACCGTCTTATCCCTGGCCATGACCCTTTCGAAATTTTTATGCATCGATTCAATAACTCGTTAAAAAAAAGATTATTAGAGGCAGAGAAGACGTCAATTGCAGACACTGCCCGCGGCTACCGAGGACAGAGTTAAACTCTCTTCATTGTTGCACCAACGCCAACGGATCGAAAATTCAGAATTTTACGCCGCCTCCCCCTTCTCCACGCCTCCTCTCTCGCCACTCCTAGCTTCTTCCGCTTCACCTGTTCTCCATCCGCGCGTTCTATATCATCGTTTTTTCCACATTTTCTGCACGCGTGGTTTAATTCAAGTCCGAAAATACAACAATTACAGTGATAACAATACCAGCAAGAGAAATGAACAACAAATGGTTATGCCAACAACTACAAAATTGTGTATTTAATCGACATGTGTCTTCATCTCTGCACTTCTCTATTTGTGTTGCCTTTATTTCCTGTCATTGCTTAAACTTTTTATTTCCTCTTTTCCATGTTGCCATGACCGTAACAACTATAAATGCATTTATTATTTTTGAAATATGAAGATTTTAAGGGAAATAGTCGTTGTTTCACTAGATTAAGAGTTCCAAATGTCCTGCTCACGTACATGATTTTTTTTTAGTTTTTGAGTTAGTTTCTCTCACTCTTTCCATTCCCACTTTCTTTCGGTTTTAGGGCTTTCGCGAATAGGTTTGAGATATAATAGATGAATTTTATGAATGGGTAGTACGAATATTTATAGCGGAAAATGTGGCATTAGGTTTGAATTTTAAAGGCATCCAAAAGGTCGTGAATAGAACTCATTTGAATAAAATATCAAATAAAATCTTTTATTCTCAAAAGGAGAAATTAAACAGAGGATGAGGGCTCCAACTGAGAAAACATATCATAATTAACTGTAATTCTCGATGATTGGTTTACTGGCAAATGGAGTTTGTCACGTTAGGATTGTGTCCAACGACCGATGTTGTTTTGAATCTTTCATGATGCAATTAACTATACCATATATCTGGTAAGCCACATGCCCTAACCATACCTCTGCGAGACTTGGTTCTCTCTCTTTCATTCATTTTGTCTTTCTCTCTATCTATGCTACTTCGCAATCTCATATCCATTCATTCTGTGGATTTATGTCCGAAGTTAAGAACATTTGAGTATTAAATGAACTTTCCGTTCTTACATTAGCTACTTAGAGTCGAACTTTTATGACCGGAATTTATTACGACTTCGTCTCCGAGTCCAATAAACAAGTTTCTGTTTCTCCCTCCCTAATAATCCCTCTAATTCACCATGCTCGATCTCTTTCTTGCACTCGGGGCATATTGCGTATGTTCATAATTATCGCACAGCTTCGGTAAGATTGGATATTTTACACGCACGTATACTGAAAATCTATAATGAAATCTTCCAACAGTATGTATTTTTTATTTTTGTTTATTTCTCTGAATACAGAATACAAGACAAAAAAAAATCCTCAATTTGTACTCGATTTTCTTAATACATTTGCAGTAGTTTCCAACACATCCAATTTACTCCAGTCTCAGCAGGTGCTTTTTGGACCATCCGTCCCTCTCTCTGCTGATCATCGATGGTTTAAGGCAAACCCTAGGGAGCTCTTAACAAGTCTCGGTTTAATTGAATGGCTCCCGATGATGCCAGACGGATGGACTGAACTGATAGTTACGTCATTTTGAGTAATTGTTTTTGGCCAAGGCGACTGCCGACGAACGTGTGGCACAAAAACAACTATCGATAATTGCGGGTGGTAGAACTTCGTCCTTTCCCCTCATCTCCTTTTTCTTTCTCCTTCTTCCTCTCAATCCTCTTTCTTGGTTTGGTTTAACCAAACCTCGGTACTCTAGAAATCTAATTATTTCTAATTTGGAGCTTTGCGCGAGTCGAATCGATAATTAATTTCAATAGAATTGCATTTGAAATGGATTTCTAATTATTTGTATTTTTATTATCATTGTTGTACTTAGTTTTTTGATATTGTATTTGTACAGTAATCATTCAAGCAATTGCTTTTCATGCAAGACTTCCCCTAAAAATACAAATTATTGGTCTTTACAGCCTTTGACAAAAAATTAATTGACATCTAGTAATCGGGATGGAATTTACGCCACTCTTACAAATTAAATATTGTTTGCAAAATTTTGTTCAAAAGCAAAAGATATACATATATTTTGGATAACAGTTCTTTCTCTCTAAGATTCTTAAAAGTCTACTTTGAATATTGTGAATGACCCATGAAATATCATTACTCGATTTAGATACCTTTTAAGCTTAAATCGCAATTCTGTTTAGAGAGGTCAATTTTGACACACAATTTTTCACCAATAACTTTTTTATTTCCGTCATTCTTTAAAAATTTGATTTTTCGACTTTCGATACTTATGTGAATTTTTCAATATTTTGCGTATATGTGGCAAAAAAGTTGTCGGAAAAACAAAAATATCTAAAATAAAATATTGTAGTTTCGACCCAACCTGGCAATTGAATTTTGATATCTCTATGTCAGCTCGGATCCTGTTCGTTCGCTGGTTGCACACAATTTCCTCTAGCGGATCCCCTTGAAGCCTATTTTACGCTTTCATTCCCCATTTCACCATCACGTTGAATTTTTTGGAAGAGGTGAGGTGAATAGAAGTGCGAGAAGGCGAGCGGTCACTGGAGGAGTCGGGTGTCGACTTTGCGTGTGAATAAATCAAAAAACAAAACAAGGCCCCCCGGGGGGGTTCGCTTCGTCAGTTCCGGTGGGCAAACGACCATCTGAGGGGGCGAAAAGTGTAGCCAACGGTGAAAATATGTTGCGGCCACGGAAAACTATTTGAAAGTTGCAAACGAAAAGAAAAGCCGCAACTACAACGACAATAACAACCTCGATTAAACCAACAACAGCGACAACAGAATTGGACTTTGTTTTTATGTAGTTATTTTAGTAGTAGCTATGGATGCTGTAGTAGTTATTGTTGTTATGTTCTTTGAAGGAAATTTTATATTTATTTATGCTTTCGATTTGCATTTTGGACCAGAGGCGGCAGCCTGTGTTACACATGCCTGCATTTATATTTAAAATTCGTGCAAAATTCTTTAATATTGTTTTTACTACACCATTTTTTTGTTTCTAAGTTTCGTTCTTAGTTCGGAAGACCTGTCTTCATTTTCAGAATCGGATTTTGTCTGAAGAATTGGATTTTATTTTCTCAGTTGCCTTTTTCTTTACAACAAACTTTCGTGTCTTCTTCCGCGATCTCGCTTGGCGAAACTTTAACAAATAGACCGTGACTTGTAAGTAACACTCTTCATCGCTGCCCTCCGGCCTTCTCCACGGCCTCCATGGCCGACCAACCCACTGACCACTGGAGCGCGTCAGTGTTTCCAACACCTCGGGATATCGCTTTCGCCTTTTCTGTCGTTCTTCTGCTGAAGGTCTTCTTTGCTTGCCATCAAGCACCGAACTTTAGAGCTAGACCTCGGAAGACGTCATTCATTCGCGTAAAGCTCAAGAACTTCGTCGAGAAAGTTTTTATTTTTCGCCTTAAACTGTTTTCCCTTGCCTCCCTTTATGCTTCGCAATACGAAAAAGAAAGAGCGAGAGAGAAAAGAAAGGAAACGCAAAGATGCGGCGCATTTTTTGTTGCTTCCTGTGGCGTCGTCCATTGGCTTGTTGTTGTACTTGTACAACAATAATTCTCTTTCTTTCTTGTTCTTGTTGATGTTTTTGTTATGTTGCACTATTGTTTATTGTTGTTTTTGTCGATGGGCCACGGTGGTAAAACTTTCACAATTTCGCCGCCTCGTTTCCTCAGGAAAGACACTTAGGAAGCAACAAAAGTGGTGATGCCGGAAAGAGACAGACAATGTGAAAGAAAAACAAAAAGAGGAAAAGGATGTTGAAAAAGAGGAAAATGAGCCTTTGGTCAAAACAAAACACCGAACAAGTTATTGCGTATGAAATGATTCTAGACGTTTAAATTTTTCCAGGCCACAGGAAAGTGGGACGAAACATACCGCAACTTTCTACCGAAAAATTTCTTTAACGAAATTTCCTCAAACAATAAAATTTACCTTTACCTAAATATCATCAACATTAATTTAATTTTCTGTAACGAAATATCTCTTAACGAAATTATCATTACTGAAAATTTCTCTATCAAAACAAAATTTTCTCTAAACCAAAATTTATTCCTCTCCATGTTCACTGCCCCCCAAAGAGAGAGAGAGATGTGAGATTCGATAGTGAAATAATTTCAAGAGATATGGGAAGAGAAAGGAAGAGCGTGATATCAAGTGGAAAAACGCTGAATATGTTTGCATTCGATTTGGTCGAAAATGGAATGAAATCAGTGGTTGACAAATAGACGGAGATGGAAAGAGAAAGAGAGAAGGAGCACGAAAATCAACAATCAAAAAAGAAACATCAACTAGAATAAGAAAACTTATTGTTTGATGTTGTTGCTGTTGTTAGGAAACTTGATGATATTATGATTGCTCCTAAAACACAGCAACAAAAAACGGTGACAACAACCAGAACGCGTCCAACTGGCAAGAGAGGCAACTGTTGTCTTTCGCTGCTTCTCTCCGTCTCACACTTTCTTTTCTTTTAGCTCCACTGTTCCCCCATTCCATCTATTCCATTCATCTTTAAAGTTCAACTGCATTTGTCAGCCCTGTTTTAACTTATGCCTCTCTGCCTCTCTCCGACTCTCTCCCTCCCTTCATCTCTCTCTCGCTCTCCAACTCTCACTGAAGGTGAAGAAAATGCAAGACTTGTCCACCGTTTTGCACTTGACGCAGTCGGTTGCCATTTGTATTCTGGACGTCGCGCCACTCGCTCCAACGCAGGCCGAGACCGCTGTCCGTTCCGCGAAGTCTCGACCGGGGAAAACTGAGAAGTGAATTCTTTTCTTTCGGCTCTCTTGGTTTTCAGTCGTCGTCAGTCGTGACCAGAAATTCAAACAAGTTCCATTATTTTCCCCTTCGCTGGTCCTAGTCTCGATTCCGGGGTATTCCAAAGCCCCAACTCGAGATCATTGATTATTACCAAGGGGAAGTTATAGGACACATTTTTCGTAATTGGTAAATATTTATGAATAACTCTGTTTTCGACTTTTTTCAAATCAAAATGAAAAGTCAACTTTTTGTTTTTTTTTTATTTGATTTTATTTTATTTTACTTTTTAGAGGGATCTTGATCGGCAACAAAATTAGCTTGCAAAATATTTTCTTTATCGCCATTTCCTCTAAATTTTTTATATTAATTTTTTAAACATTCGTCCTAAACACATTTTAACTAAAATATCCTTCCATCTAGGAAATCTATGTAATATCCTTATAAATTCCAACATATTCTCACACAATGTTTTCTCACATCGTTGTCGGAGGTGGTTTAATTTTATTCATTACGCAATTTCAACGGTCCCTTCTGGCCATAACTCCTCTTCCCCCATTTCAACCAACCAACCCCTCGCATCCAGACTCTTGGGAGCTTAAATGGGCTTTAATTCCACAAACGTGTACGTTTTTTTCACTCTCCTTCTCCGCTTTCATTCTCTCTCTGTCATTCTCTGGTTCTCTCATGGCCTAACGCTCTTCTGGGTCATCATCGTTCGTGAAACATTTCATTAAAAAAGTGCGAAATATTAATAAAACTAAAATAAACGAAGGCATCCAGACTCCAACGAAGGAGATGCGAAAATATGCGTCCTTTTTCCACCTCATTCTCTCTATCGCTTTCTCTCACTCTGTCTCTTCCATTCCTACTACACTTAGTTTTTGAGCTTTAAAAAGGTTACCTTAAATTTTGATATTTCTTCCTATATTAGTTGTTTTTGTGGCTGTTGGAAGCTTAATTAAATGGCAAGAACTTTAATTAAAATAACGACTCGCAATTACAATAACAGTTAAAGTGAAAAACACAAGAATAACATAAACAGAAAAATAACAATATCGTCATCAAATGCGGCACAGCACGAAATCCCTAATGAAGGACCATCCAAGCTCGACATTGAGCCTGGTAAAATGACGTCCCAGGCCAGTCTAATAATTGCAGCCATACATTACTGATGTCGCCGCATTAAAAACAGCAGCAACATCAACGACGACGTCAGTAAAAAACACAGTGTGTAGAGCTAATATGCAAATTTCGTCCCCTCGTTCATTTTATATCGCGCAAATAATTGGAGAGATTTTGCAATCTCCTCTCCTTGGCATCCTTTGTACTTTGTCCGCTACTCCTTGCAGCTCGTCCTTCCCTTTAGCTGCTACTCCACATCAGCTCCCTCCTAACTCTCCCATGGTAGCTCCTCCTCTACTTCGATGTCATTTGGAACCTTTGTCCTTTCACTACCAGTCATCACATCTGCAATCCTCCCCCTTACACAATCATTTGTCCCCTCACTGGCAAAGAGCAATCTCTCACTCTCATCATCTGCTCCTCCATACACTACAGAGGGAATTCGATGTACATTTTTTTGCGATTCTGTCCATTTTATTTCATTTGATGCCATTTTAATTTATTCCATTTTGTTCTATTTATTTTAGATTATTTTATTCTCCAAAAGTGTTTGGAATTCACCTCGGGAAATACAGACCTCTCCCTTTGCTTGAATTCATTAAGCTTTCCAACCTACCTACCGTCTTCCTTCCCCTACTCTGCCTCCTTCCTCTGATCACCCTCTCCTCGTCCTTCTCAGCCACGCTCCATCTGATCCCAAATAACTGAGTCTTCTACGAACATGCCTTGCGGGTAAACAACAGCAGTTTCCGATTTTTGCAACATTTCCATAAAACATGCCCCGAGTCATCTTCCACATCTTCATCTATCGCTCTCACTCTCTGTCCCCAACCTTATCTCACTCTGGCCGTTTGTCTCTGTCTGCCTCCGAGGACTTGCGAATGCAGTGCAAAGAACTCTCTGACAGCCGAATCCATTGCGGAAAATTGAAAACAAACCGAAATCAAAATGAAATCGCAACCAGTTGTAGTGAGGAGGATGAGGTGGCGGAGGATGCTATTGTTGTTGCAATTGTCTGGGTGTGGCATTACAAGCATGGAGGAACTCTCGAAAGTGCTTCGAATGGATGTTAACACAAAGCAGACAGATGTCTGCGGAGTTGATTCACCCTCAGATGGAAGATTATCATTCTCCGTTTGTTTATGTTTCAGTCAAGAGAGTGGAGCAGTTATTTCGATAGAATTCGAATAATCGCCACCAGCTCTAAATACACAACCATGATTGGGGTTCTTTGAACTTATACCTATAATCCTAAAAAAATAACAAAGGGATTTCTCATCGACAGTTAAAAGGCTTCCATTGGATATGTGGATGATCCATTAATTATTTACAATAATTTAATCGTCTAGCGATCATTTCATATTTCCTTCACCCAATTTAACTGAATTTAACTCACCACAGAATACTTAAACTTGTAGGACTGATCCCACATGACAGCTATGGAAAATACTCTCAGGAACCGTTGACAAAAAGGAACATCACAGGGACGTCCACCTCGTGCAGTTTCTTTATTGAGAGAAAACAGAAATCTTAAAACAACTAGAAACAACTCTACTTAATGAACTGCTTTAAAGATAAGTTCTGAAGGACTCTTTCCTAACGAGTTACCGAGATAAGCCGAACGAACATCTTCCGTCCCCTAGGCTAGAAGGTGTATGGCTGAGAGTGTTCGTGCGTATATGTGAGTTGTATGTTTGTTGGCTTTTTATGAAGATGCATGTGGCAAGTGTAAAATACTTGCTTTATGCGCTTCATCCAGGATATGTTAATGTAATAAAAGCTGTAAGGATAACCTCGTATTTCCCTCTCTCTCTCTCTCCCTCTTTTTCTCTATTTCTCCATTTGGTATCTATCGTTCTTGCTCTCTCCAATCGATGTACATGTGTAGTGGTATTTTTATCATATGCATAGTACAACCTAGGATAAAGTACAAAATTTACATTTTTAAGCTTGCAACGTTTGCCTCTATTTCTCTCTCCATTCTATTTTTCCCTTACCCTACTCTTTCCTATCTGAATCCATCCTTGGCGCATAATATTATCATATAGAAAATAATTCCTACCTACAAAATATTGGAGAAAATGAAAGAGTGAGAAAGAGTGCAAGAAAGAGATAGAAGTAGTGGACCATCGTGTTAGGGTGCAGAGGATTAGGATTGTCTGTAGATTGAGTTCAATTCATGTGTATGCCTTGAGCTTGTCCTGAAACCCATTCATCTGGCAGGAAATTCGGGCCAATCGATGATTTTAATCCTGGTAGGGAATTTTCGATTTGAATTAAACTCATTCGATTTCTTCTCTATCTTTCTCTACTTCGATAGACTTAAGCCGGTTTTCTGAAATCAATCAAAATTAGTTTGTTATCCTCTATTTTAATTATTTCCAATATCTTTGGGAGAAGGAGTATAAAGGATATCCTTGCACAAATAGATATAATCATTTTATTCTTTACATAATTTGATGATTTTTACCTTTCTAACGTGTCTGTCTCTTTCTATCTTATATTCCAGATACCGCAGAATGAATAGTAAGTAATGACCATCTTTCTTTACATTTTCTTTTCTTATTTTATTACTCCATTTTCGCATTTCGTTTCTCCTCCTCTCCCCATTTCTCACGAATCGTTTTCCCATGAATTGATCATGCGCGAAAAAGAAAGAGATAAAAGAGAGTCAGTTTGAAGTTGACGATAAAGGCCTGAAACCAGTGTTCGCTAGTCTTTGATACAATCGAAGCAAATTTGTTACGATTTTTTAAAAAAATATGAAATTTACTACGCTACTCCGCTCAAACTTTGTGTTTTTGCCTCAGAAATACAGTCCTAAATTTTTAAATATGAATGAAATCCCCAAAATTGCAATTGAAAATATAAGTTTTAGAGACATTTTATGAATAAATAGAAAAAATGTAACAAAGAAAGTATTTTTGTTTGATAATGCGACTGTTTTTTTGTTTTTTTTTTTTGCTCAGTAGTATAATTTTTGCCCATTTATTACGCAAACTTGACTTTTGCTACGATTTTCTGCAGTAGTCACTACGATTTCTTTGCTTTTTATTTCTTTCACTCTCAAACACTCTCTAACTCACGCTCTTCTTCGCGCCCTTCGTTTCTAATGGGCTTGTTACACGATACATCTTGATGTACATCATCATCAATGTGTTAGAGAAATTGAGAGAAAAAATCTATGTATGCGTCACACAGATGATGATCGCAAGATCCCAGAGAAAAAATCTAAAATTTTTGATAAATTGCTCTGATCATTGTTCTCTCGCTGTCAGTTTTACCAGATAACCAGATGTGAAACTTCTTATTTTGTATGACTGTGGTCGTGAATTTTCTAAAGTTGTGTGTGTGAAACTACAACTTGCCGCCCCAGAAACTCGAGATGCCGCCCCAGAATGTCACCTCAACTTGACCTATAATTCACCATATCGTTTTCTTGTTCTTCTTTTCTAAAAATGTTTAAATTCGATATATTCTATAGTTTGAACAAAATATATTTTCGATTTCTAATGAAAAGATTAATATGTAAAAAATTACTAAAAGATTAACTAAAATTCAACTTGTCCCGTAATATTTTGATTTAAATGATAAATAGGAAATCAATTTTGAGATTTCAGAAAAAAACCAAATTCACGAAATTATTTTTGGATACATAAACAGCTGACCTGTTTTTCACCAAAAAATGATTAAAGCGTTGCCACTTTCTGCATAAAATTAGGTGAAATTTAATATATATATATTTTTTTAAATTTCTTATCGAATATATAAATTTTAAAGTTTTTAATAATTGAAAACAATTTTATTTAACTTTTTGTTACTGACTAAATAACATAATGTAAATATTGTCAAGGAAGTATTATGAAATATTTTTGGATTTCACCACGATTTGCATGAAACCTCGGGTAGTACTGATAATTTGAAGTTTCTCAGGTGAACTCATATATACAATGCGTGTACAAAATTTACATTTTTAAGCTTGCAACGTTTGCCTCTATTTCTCTCTCCATTCTATTTTTCCCTTACCCTACTCTTTCCTATCTGAATCCATCCTTGGCGCATAATATTATCATATAGAAAATAATTCCTACCTACAAAATATTGGAGAAAATGAAAGAGTGAGAAAGAGTGCAAGAAAGAGATAGAAGTAGTGGACCATCGTGTTAGGGTGCAGAGGATTAGGATTGTCTGTAGATTGAGTTCAATTCATGTGTATGCCTTGAGCTTGTCCTGAAACCCATTCATCTGGCAGGAAATTCGGGCCAATCGATGATTTTAATCCTGGTAGGGAATTTTCGATTTGAATTAAACTCATTCGATTTCTTCTCTATCTTTCTCTACTTCGATAGACTTAAGCCGGTTTTCTGAAATCAATCAAAATTAGTTTGTTATCCTCTATTTTAATTATTTCCAATATCTTTGGGAGAAGGAGTATAAAGGATATCCTTGCACAAATAGATATAATCATTTTATTCTTTACATAATTTGATGATTTTTACCTTTCTAACGTGTCTGTCTCTTTCTATCTTATATTCCAGATACCGCAGAATGAATAGTAAGTAATGACCATCTTTCTTTACATTTTCTTTTCTTATTTTATTACTCCATTTTCGCATTTCGTTTCTCCTCCTCTCCCCATTTCTCACGAATCGTTTTCCCATGAATTGATCATGCGCGAAAAAGAAAGAGATAAAAAGAGAGTCAGTTTGAAGTTGACGATAAAGGCCTGAAACCAGTGTTCGCTAGTCTTTGATACAATCGAAGCAAATTTGTTACGATTTTTTAAAAAAATATGAAATTTACTACGCTACTCCGCTCAAACTTTGTGTTTTTGCCTCAGAAATACAGTCCTAAATTTTTAAATATGAATGAAATCCCCAAAATTGCAATTGAAAATATAAGTTTTAGAGACATTTATGAATAAATAGAAAAAATGTAACAAAGAAAGTATTTTTGTTTGATAATGCGACTGTTTTTTTGTTTTTTTTTTGCTCAGTAGTATAATTTTTGCCCATTTATTACGCAAACTTGACTTTTGCTACGATTTTCTGCAGTAGTCACTACGATTTCTTTGCTTTTTATTTCTTTCACTCTCAAACACTCTCTAACTCACGCTCTTCTTCGCGCCCTTCGTTTCTAATGGGCTTGTTACACGATACATCTTGATGTATATCATCATCAATGTGTTAGAGAAATTGAGAGAAAAAATCTATGTATGCGTCACACAGATGATGATCGCAAGATCCCAGAGAAAAAATCTAAAATTTTTGATAAATTGCTCTGATCATTGTTCTCTCGCTGTCAGTTTTACCAGATAACCAGATGTGAAACTTCTTATTTTGTATGACTGTGGTCGTGAATTTTCTAAAGTTGTGTGTGTGAAACTACAACTTGCCGCCCCAGAAACTCGAGATGCCGCCCCAGAATGTCACCTCAACTTGACCTATAATTCACCATATCGTTTTCTTGTTCTTCTTTTCTAAAAATGTTTAAATTCGATATATTCTATAGTTTGAACAAAATATATTTTCGATTTCTAATGAAAAGATTAATATGTAAAAAATTACTAAAAGATTAACTAAAATTCAACTTGTCCCGTAATATTTTGATTTAAATGATAAATAGGAAATCAATTTTGAGATTTCAGAAAAAAACCAAATTCACGAAATTATTTTTGGATACATAAACAGCTGACCTGTTTTTCACCAAAAAATGATTAAAGCGTTGCCACTTTCTGCATAAAATTAGGTGAAATTTAATATATATATATTTTTTTAAATTTCTTATCGAATATATAAATTTTAAAGTTTTTAATAATTGAAAACAATTTTATTTAACTTTTTGTTACTGACTAAATAACATAATGTAAATATTGTCAAGGAAGTATTATGAAATATTTTTGGATTTCACCACGATTTGCATGAAACCTCGGGTAGTACTGATAATTTGAAGTTTCTCAGGTGAACTCATATATACAATGCGTGTAATAAATTTTTAACGAACTGTCAAGAGTTTCACATCTGGTTATCTGTGATTTTGGTGTCGTCATCAGGGTTGCCGTTTTGGTAATTTATTACCAAAACTGGTAACTTTTTTTGCTTTTACATTTTTTTGGTAGTTTGGTAACTTATTTTTAGTTGAGGTAACTTTTTTTTGTATTCTTAATATTTTTGAATATTTGCATATTTTTAATCACAGATTACCAGATATGAAACTTCTGACATTTGAGGCTAAACGTCAAAAAAAATCTCTTTTTTATGCGATTGGTGAATACACAGATTGTGTACGTGAGTTCACCTCTTAAACATCAAATATAGTGCAATGCCATATCTTTTGTTGATAAATGTGGGTATATTAGTACATTTTTTGGAATTTGGTTCACTTTCTCTGCCACACTAATAGTGTGCAAGTCACAGATTCTCAGATATGAAATGCTTTAAAATACGTGGAGGTATCATCGGTGGCTAAATGCATTGCTTTCGAGTCGACAGTGTCGGGTTCACTTCCCGTTTCGGGAACATCAATTCTTCTTTACGGCCTCCACATCTCGGCGAGTAATGCTAGTATTACTTGCAATGAAAAAACTCTCACCCCAGACGTTCGGATGCGGCATTAGACTATCTTTCATTGGTGTAAAACATTACAAACGCACAACACAAATTATTACCCTTCGTGTGCTGTAAGGCCAATAGTTTCTATTTGTTTTTGTGATTTGAAATATATATCTCATTTGTAAGTGCAAATTTTATTCAATCTCTAATCCGAAACATTTTGAGGTGAATTGTTTGTAACGAAGTGGCATCGCTAAAAGTCAACTTTTGGTAAAACAAATCAGCTGTTTTTCATCTCAATTAGATTTACCAAACATCAAATTACAGAAATGTAATTTGTGATTATGTTGATTTGGGAAATCCAAATTGATTGAAAATTGAACTATAGCTTTTGGGCATAGCCTAGATTGCGTATATTGCCTTGAGGCTCTAACAAGTAAGGGAGGGAGGATTTCAAAAATTTTAAATTTTCACATTCTTTCTCAAGAAGAACAAGAGATGCAATTTCAGACAGCGGAGGTGAACTTTGGTGAATAATGAAGCGCCAAATGTAGGTTCCGAAAAATTCCGCTGGCGCTTTTCGACGACAAATGTAGGTTCCAAAAAATCCGCTGTCGCTATTTCGTGTTTTTCACACACACCATCAAACCATTTTAACAACCACATACAAGCGGCATTTCTAGTTTCATATCTGGTAATCTGTGTTTTTTAATATTTCAATACATTAGGGGTATTCAGACGACTTATTTAGAATTGTATATCTATAATTGTATATCTTCTCAAGTCTGAGCATCCAAATTCGTTTTTTTCATTAGTTCCTTAGAAAATTGCTTTTTATGTCAAATTTCAAAGGCAATTGTGACATTTTTTATACAAATAAATAATACAAATTCTAGTCAGGCTTCAACTCGATTAGAATTGTATAAATTTAGAATTGTATTACAAAAACAAATTGCACGGCATACAATTCTAAATCAGTACGTCTGAATACCCCTATTACATTTAACATTTGCAACATGCGAAATATATAATAATATTACCACCGCTTATATGAAGTGGCATCACTTTGTTCTTTCAACGTTGTTCTGTGAATTTTCTGCGGGTTAGAAAAATTTTGGCATCACTTGTGAACAAAATCAAATGCGCAGTTTTCCAGTTGAACGTTGATGATTCAAATAAGAAGTTTTCGAAGCAACCTCATTTCAAATTTTCAAAAGTTTTAATTTAAAAAAATCTTCGGAGAGAAAATACGAATTATGGAAAAGTAAGTATTTGTTCTAATATATGTATTTGCTTGATATATGTAACTATGTATTTAACTAGATTTTTAACAAAGAAACGAAAAACTGCTGAAGAACCGGAAAAACAAACAAAAGGTATTTTTTTTTATAATCTTAAATAATACACACCTATTCAAAATTATATTTGGTTTTAGCCTAATGAACGAAGACAGTGAAAACGATATTCCTACAACCTCGAAAAGAAAATTTTTCTCACATTGAAAGAATCAGTTTACGTGGGTAGAAGAAAGAAACAGTAAAGCCTTCTGCATCGCCTGCGACAAATCTCTGGTAAATCATCTGACTCATTTAAAAAAACATGAATTGAAAAACACTCATGCCCAAAACTTCAATATAAAACAAAATCAAACCACAATAGAATCGTTTATAAACGACCGGCCAGATTCCCTCCAGCATCAAGTCCGCTTTGCCGAATTTACTTTAGTTATGTTTTGCATATGCCATAACCTACCATTCCTTTTAATGGAATTCCTGCCTTCATTGTTAGTCGAATGTTTGTCCTGATTCAAATATTGCAAAAACATTAAAATGTAGAAGGAAACAAGGCCACTCAAATTACTGAAGTTCTTGGAAATAAAGGACTTGAAAAAATTATTAATGTTTTAAAGACCAAAAATTTTCTTTAATAGTGGATGAAAACAACTGACATTTCCACAAAAATGGCGTTAGTTTTAGTTGTGAGATATGTCGATTATTCGAGTCGCATGATGCTGGTTCTATTTTCGACCAAATCAAGAATTTATTTTCCTCAAAGGGAATACCTCTTCAAAATTTAATAGGCCTAGCTACCGACGGTTGCAAGTATTATGTCTGGAAACTTAAATGGATTAAAGGAACGATTTAAAAATGAAATTGATTTTTTTTATATGAAATGTTCCTGCCATTCATTACATCTTGCTCATCGTATGCATGCAAGAAACTTCCAGTTCAAATAGAACAACTATGCCGCAATATTTACAACTTTTTTTCGCATAGTCCGAAAAGAATTTATGAACTCCAAGAATTCCAGGAGTATTGCCATGTTAAGCCCCATAAAATTCTGGGGGTTTCGCAAACTAGATGGTTAGCTCTAGAAAACGTCGTATGCCGAATAGTGGAGCAATGGGACAGCTTAAGATTATATTTTATTTCTTGTATCATAGAAGTTAATGGAATCATGCTAAAAATTTAGCAAACAGAATGGATTCCGAAACTAAAATTTATTTCCTTTTTCTAACATACATTTTAAAAATGATTAACCATTTAAATAAAGAGTTCCAATCAGAGAACGTACGTTTGCCGTTATTGTATTCCCAAATGGAAATTTACTTCAAATTAATATTGAGTAATTTCTTAAGGAATGAATCATTAAAAATAATGATTGTTTATTTCAAATCGATATATTCGATGAAAGTTATATCTTCATGTTGAACAGATATTTATTGGAAGCAAAGCCGAAGAATTCATGAAGACCTGTAATTTATCTAAAATTAAAGAACTAGAAATTAAAACAACTATCAGAAATTTCTACATCGAATTATTGAGGCAAATTAAGCTAAGATTTGAATTTAACAATGAAGATTTAAAAATATTATCTATTGTTACACCTGAAAACGTGTTATCAAAAAAGCTAACAATTATGTTTGGTCAGCTGCCAAAGAATTTTGATGCATCTTTTTATTGAATGCATTTTTCGTGAATACAGATTTTCTTTTTGTGCTTTTGTTTATATTATTATTTTTGAAATAATTAATTAATGAATGAACTTCTTAAATTACTCTTGTCATCAATGTTGTGATAAAGAAATATTATAAACTTTAATACATCTATATGTACTTTAAAAGGGTGTTTTTTAAATTTAAGGGTTTTAAAATTTTTTTTAAATTTAAAGTTTGAATTCATTGGTAACTTTTGGTAACTTTCATAACCAGACTTGATCACAAAATGTTTTCTTTAGCGGCAACCCTGGTCGTCATATGTTCGATTTATGTCAAATATTTGCATTTCATTTTATTCGGTACCGCGTAAACAATGAGTTCACAAAAAGAAGAAAAAGTGCTTCTGCTGGAACTTCTTGATGTTAACGTTCCCTTCCAGCATTGTGGGACGTTAAATGCAAGGAATATAGTGACCGCGGGAAAAGAATGCACAGAACGAAATGCTCCTTCAACGAATTCTCCAGACTGCCGATCTTCTCTGTCCAAAGAACCATTAGGAATGTAGTCTTCGGAATTCCTCTTGCTCAAAAAGTTGTGTATGGCGCAAAAACACTCCATCGGATATTCTGCCATTGATGCCTCATCCACCACGATGAATTCATAATTTGAATTCACCACCTCTGATGGTTTAATCAAATTAGTTTCCCAGAAACTTGGAGTGAACATTTTAAAAACATGGACTCCAACCAAGTATTAATTGTAACAAAGCTCATAAACGACGCCATCTTTCAAGGGCAGATAGGGAAACTACAATGTAATGCAACCATTATAAATGGTAATCGAGCTTCAACGCCGTTTTCACCGACCCTGGCCTATCAGGATAGTTCCAATTCGGGAAGCGGATCATAGTTCATCAGATTTGCCGGCTACATCTCCATCGGTTGTATCTGTAACAAATCCTTGATATCGATGTATCATTACACTTCTTCCTCTGTGCTTTACTGTTGGTTTTAGATTTTCTGTTTTCATCGCTTTTGGAGTTTTTCTCCATCTCTCTTCATCTTCCATCTGATCTAAAAAAAGTAAATTTAATATATTTGAATCAGACGGAAGATGAATAGTGTGGAGAAAAACTCCAAAAGCGATGAAAACAGCAAATCTAAAACCAACAGTAAAGCACAGAGGAAGAAGTGTAATGATGTGGGGTTGTTTGAGTGCCTTTGGTGTCTGTAATTTGGTGTGTATGGTATGGATCATGAATAAAATGGTATATTTGAATATCCTCAAAACCAAATTGCAGGCCAGCGGAGAAAAAATGGGACTGGAGCAGGACTATTTCTTCCAACAATACAATGAACCCGAAATACACTGACTGGGATATGCACATGTGGTTGCTGTTTAATACACCTCACATGATCAAAACACCTCACAGAGTTAGATATTAATCCAAAAGAGCACCCGTGCCTTATATTACTTTTTAATAAAAATCACATATAAATTAATGTTTTTTAGTAACTTTTTTAACTTAAGTTGAATAATGAATATTCAATTCGCTGGAAAAATCATACTTTCAGGAAATTCGTTCACATATAAAAATATAATACATGCTTGTTTCAAGGGAATTAGTTTGTTTGAATACTTTGTGAATAACTGTATTGATGTGTTTATTTTACCAATAAGTACGATTTTAAAATTGTTATGATAGCTTCACAGGTGTCTATGATTATTGCGCCAATTGAAGCCGAAGACATTGCGCTTGTGAACTTCAAGTCTTCGAAGGAGTTCGCTGTTTCTAAATAACGCAAGGTTATTGGCAGATTGTTCAATTGGTATGGCTTCGCGCATATTTTTTTCTTTTTTTGAATAAGTTGACCCACAAGTAAAGTAATTGTTCAAAAGTATTTAATTTATACGGAGAAACTTGGTAAAGTCTTCTGGCGCCGAAATACTTAGTTCTCTCAATAAATTTTGATGAGAAAATATTTGACTTATTTTGTGCCATTCCTTCATCTATAATCGAACGATTCGTTCGAATAATTCATTCATTCAAAAAATAGTAACTAGTGGTCAGAGCTATCGAGTGATTTTAGCTTTGAATGAATAATTCGAACGAATTCGTTCAAAGAACTTGTCATTAAGTAATTTTGCTACAATTTCTTGAGAACTACCGATGGAAGTCAATGGTTAAATATTATACAATTTGGTAAATTATATTCGTTCATCAGAAAAGTGAATGGAAAAAATATATTGTTCACTTCAATGAAATAGGAATTTAATGCTCTAACATAAATCATAAACATGGTGTAAAATAGTATATAAATGAAGCAGGTGCGAGTGAAATAGCTCACATAATTGTGAGTTCCTAAGACAGTAACTCTATATATTGAAAAACACCCGTAAGAAATAAATATTGTCAGACAAGTTAGTATTTTTATCGACAAAACAATTAAATAGATCCTTAATTTCAGTGCCAACAGATCCTCACAACGTAATCCTATCCAAGGAGTATAATTTGGAGACATTCGCATCCAGAAAAAAAAAAACATACAAACATCAAAACCAAAATTATAATACAGTCGCTACAAATTTAACAAACGAAAAAACGAACCGAAATTGTTAACTACAAATCAAATAACATGTAGAAAAAGTAATATTAAAAAAATCGCTGGTTGAGAGTGATTTTAAGGCCAGTCGATATGAATTATATGTATTTTATCATATAATCATCTTAGTCGAATACCTTTCTACAATTTCTACCATTCATTCTAATTTGCAACATTTGCATCGAAAAGAGGAGAAAGCTGACATAAAATCAGCTAAAGCAATGTTAGTTTCTTCACCTACCTACAAGTTAAGTTATTGTACCATTGAACAATTACTGTAACATATTTTTAAACAGTTTTTTATGGTTTTAGGCCCTACAACATACGGCCTTCAATGGATATTCCGAAGCTGGATTGGTCCCATTTACGCAACCACCATCATCCAAGTTTGTGAGTGGGTGATGATCAAGAAACTTTAAGGAACACACTACACTGATCCCCACCTGCCCAAAGAAAAAACAATAATAAAAAATAATCATCTTATAGGTGGTTAGTCGAGTTCGGTTGTTGGATTATATTTTATGGAAACCAATTTAGATTGAAAATCGTTAGAATGAAACACGTCATTTTAGATTTCAAAAATGGCCAATTTTATTACAACTATGAGACTACTAAACCAAACTTAGTATAATCCTCGTGTTTCAGGAATACTATTGCAAAGGTAAAGTGTTAGTGAACATTTTAATTTAATTTTCATATTTTTATACCCTACACCCTGTGGGTAAGGGTATATTCATTTTGTCCTTCCGTTTGTAACGCATTAAAGGAGAGGTCGTAGATTATGGAAAGAAGAAAGTAGAATGGAAGAAACGGTAAAAGCTAGAGACTTCAAATTTTGGATTTATAACTATTATACGTATACGCTGTTTGTCAATGATATTGAGCAAATCGGTCCATGGACACGCCCACCTCCTATAAAGCAAAAGGTTTATATGAGATATCTGGTGAACTATGGTATATATCGAGATGAAATTATGTGTGTGATCATATATCACCGATACGAGTTTACAAGACAAAAATGGAAACATCGCCCATCGGACACGCCCACCTCCCATATAAAGCAAAAGGTTTATATGGGATATTTGGTGAACTATATATATCGAGATAAAATTTTGTGTGATCATGTATCACCGATACGAGTTTACAAGACAATAATGGAAAAGATCGACCAACTGACAAGCTACAGCTCAGCTCAAAAGCTACAGCTCAATGTTGGATATATGGTAAACCATATAGACAGTTATTAGATTAAATATTGCTACTAAGAGTTACCATGAATCAAATGGAAAAGATCTCGAGCACCTTCCATACCAACCAACTACTTTAGGATGTTATTTCCTGATGAAAGTGTGGGAGTGAATGAGACCACATCCAACTGAACCTCAATGGACTCCCATAGAAAAATTGATTATATCCTTTCAATATAACGTAATGAGCAGGTGACGATTGAGAGAATTTCACAATTCCAATTGTATCTGCTGAAGGGATTACAATCCACAAAAGTCCGGGAGTTACATATTTTCAAATAGCTATTCATCTTTCAAGTGGTATCAGTCGCGTATATGTTGGTTATAGTAGCGCAGCAAATATTTCTGGCCTTTATATTGTTGGAAATTTCAACCCTCCAAAGTCTTTTGTTAAATTAGATTTTGTCCCCATTGAAATGAACATCTAAAATCGGAAAAGCAACTAAAAGCACGATTTTATAGCATACAAAAAATCATCGATTCAATTATTCTTCCATAAATTGCAGAGCTTTAATGCGCACTTCCAAGATTTACCAATGGCACAATGCTCAAACATCACAACTACTTCGTTTGTGGAAACAGACCACTATAATATTTCTAACTTCACTCTTATTCATAGATTAGATAGATCTGGTTTTTGGAAAACGAATATAGCTTCAAATATATATCTTTTTGAAAGAGACCACAGTTGTGGAAGTTTAATGACGCATTTTCACTAATTATTGATAGAAATACACAATAGAATTCACAGTTTTTCCTTTCATAAAAGTTGTATGCAGGGTGTAGGGTATGTAAACTTCGGCCTGGCCGAAGTTAACAGATTTTGTCTGGGTGGACCAGGCAAACCGGGGAGCGAAGCGACCCCGGTGCGCTAGTCTCTTTTTTGCTTAGGCGAAGGTGAAACTGAAGAAATCGGAGCCCTCAACTGATGGTGATGAAAATAAATATGCTGCACTGAAGAAAAAACCGAACAAATATAAAAATAAGACTGTCCGCAAAGGACAGACAGATCCACTTTATCTTCCCATTTCTGACTTGTTCTAGAAAATAATGAAATAATGTTCTATTAAAAATAATGAAAGTCAATAAAGAATAAACAGATTTGAAAACATATAAATAATATTTATTTAATTTTTTGTCAATAGATATATTAACACATTATAGTAATAGTATATATTACTATTATTATATACTACATTATATACTATACATTTTCAGTCGTTTCTTAGGCATTTTCCAAATTACAATGGTAGTGAGCTCGATATATTTGTTCATCAAATAATAGTAAAAAAGTACAATGGTAGAATATTGCTTACTTGTTCATCAAATAAACTTAGGAACTAGAAACATTTTTGTTTTAAAATACAATGTTAGCAAGATATGTTACTTATTTGTTCATCAAATAATACAATGGTAGAGATATTTAACTTAAAATAATAATTAAATATTGTAATTACTGTTGAGAAAAATTATACAATTTAATTTTTCTCCTTCTAGAAGGTTTCGTCTATCGTTTATTATAACCCGCTTGTGAGAACACCCGTTCAGAAGGCACTGAAGTCGCTAGAATACACAATATTTAATAGCCATTTCGTATAACTCTGGATATACAGTTTTATTGGTTTTCCAATATTCCAGTGGTCTTTGTCCGATTAATGTAGCCATTTCGCATATATTGCTCTAGTTATAACTTAGCAATTACACTAGGCGCGTTATGGCATGTTGTTTCCACTTCGGTTAGTTTTTGATCTAACATCGACCATAATGAAATTACATTTTGATTCAATTTAACATCTGAAACTACTTTAATTCGTTCTGTATTATGATTTTCCGAACTGCTTTTATTATTTAAAATACATGTGACATCTTCCTGAAGCCATTTCAGAGCATTATTCGCATTTGTATCATTTCCGAAAGCGATTTTTTTGAATCTAGGGTTCAAAAATGTTTTTGAGCACATTTTATTGGTTTCTAATATACCTAGTCTTCTGTTCAGAACGTCTAGTAATGTGTCTTTCAACAAAATACCATCAATTGTGTTTACTTGCTGATTTTTGACTGTATATTGAAGACCACTGACTAACGGAATAATCAACGACATTGTTGGATACTTCTCTGCAGATAATTCTGTCGTCATTGACTCAACTGGCTTTAAAATGCGAATACAATCAGAAACAATATCCCACTCTGAAGCATTCAAAAACTCTGGAGCATTTGGTAGTGATGTTATAACTGCTGAAAGTGGCTCTTTTACAATTTCAAGGCGCTCTAACATGATTAAAGAAGAGTTCCACCTTGTAGCCACATCTTGTCAATTCTTCAATTCTGCAACGAGCATTTGCTTCTGCATGTTTTTCAATTTTTCAGTTGCTTGAGTACTGTGACTAAAATGTGTAACAATTGTTTTGAATGAGATTTGCAATAGAGCCAGCACCTTTTATGGCATCAACTACACATAAATTTAGAGTGTGAGCCACACATGGATGATGATGTTTTTTTAGGTGTTCTACAATAGCTTTCTTTATGTTTGCTCCATTGTCGCTTACTATTGCTATGACCTTTCCTAAAATGAATCACTCATCAAATATATTTTGAATTGATGCAGCTATATTTTCCGCATAATGTCCAAAAATTTCTTTCACTGACAAGACAGCTGATTTAGATTTGTCATCATGTATGAAATGGCTGGTAATTGACAAAAAAGCTTTGTTGCTATCTGATGTCCAGAGATCTGTCGTAATAGCAAGATATTTAATTTGATTCAACATATTTTCAAGTTTCCTTTTTACTTCAGCGTATTTAAAAGGTAACATAGTGTTAGACAGTTGTTTTCGGTTTGGGGTTGTAATTTCTTTGTAAATTCTAAGAATCCCTCATTTTCTACAAATGAAAGAGTTTGCAGATCCTTCACCAACATTTTCATCAATGATTCGTCGATGGTTTGCTTTTCGGACTCTGTAAGCTCTGTGCGTTGTGTGTTACAAAGAGCTTTGTCTGCACCGGCAACCTCGTACTGCTCTTACAACTTCTCTAGTACCACAAACCGATTCTTCCGTGGTTGTTACACTTTTTGTTACACTTTGGAATACACCACCTTCATTATTTGAATAGCCAGTGCGCTTCCGCCGTAAATGGTCGTTTAAATTTGAAGTA